>JAKCPI010014819.1:0-23614 GCA_023213315.1 Euborellia annulipes | reverse complement strand
TATTATCACTATCAAAGTTGGTTAAACAGACATCGAGGACAGACGCTTGCCCACTGGACCTCTGCCTAGTCCCCTCCCTAACAATTTGGATAAAATTTCTACTTTTGAAAATATCATCAACCAAAATTTGAGCAAGAGAATTACTATTTGTCGCAGATGACCAATTTACATTAGGCAAATTTAAATCTCCACAAACTAAAATATCCTTACTTTGCATAGATGTACAATTTAAAAAATTATCTAAGTTTTCTAAAATTTTGAAGTCCTGACTAGGAGATCTATATAACCCAACAATCACCCTACTTATACGTCCAAATTTCACATTCACCCCTAACATCTCCTCTTGTAAATCTAAAAAATTTAAACTACTCGGAAGCGAATCCTTGACTGCTATAAAGACTCCACCCCCTCTAACAGACTGCCTATCCCTTCTATAGACTATATAACCCTTAGGAAATACCTCATTATTCGAAATCTCCTCCCTAAGCCAAGATTCTGTACCAACAATAACATCTGGATTAATTAAATCCACATGTTGTCCAAAATTTAGAATTTTATTCAAGATACTTCTACAATTTATTATTAACAACTTAAATCTCTGATTTCTATTTCTGAAAATTGTCCTCTTACCCCCTCCATTTAGTTTTTTTGATATTCCAGTATACTATCAATACACACCTTCCCTAACTTGTAGGAACCAGACCTATTTAAATTAATACCATTCTTGCCTAAATCTTTATAATCTAAATAACTATTTGAATTTATAAACTTACAACCATACTTGAAACAGACACTTTCTAAAATATGATTTGCCCAATTAATCCTTCTAAAATCTACATCCCTTCTATAAATTATACCACTAAATATTAATTTTGCTCCCTGAAATTTATTTCTAAGAGAAATAACTAATCTATCAAATTTTAAACGGAATACCTCAGCAGTAATATCATAGATATTATGCGTGCCTACATGAATAAAAACTAAATCCTTTCTAGCCCCTACATACCTCTCTACCATATTTTCCAACTGTTCAAATCTTATACCGGGGAAACACCATGAACTAAACCCCCGGGATGCAGTATAAGATGCCGAATATTTAAATAAACTATCCCCTAAAATTAAAACTCTATTATCAATTTCTCTAACCCCTGAATTATCTAGTAAAATATCTCTCTCCTGACAGACCGCCGAATTAATCTGGCCTTGGCCAATAACATTTCTAATAGTATCTAACTCTTCTCGAACCTGAACCAATTCCTTCTCCAAAATATCAATTTTCTCTTTCATCCTTTCTAAACTATCATCTTCGGAAAGAAATCTATCACTGGTTCCAACACCTATACTCCTAGTCTCAATTCTTGAATCACTATATATTTCAACCATATCTAAAAAAAAAATGAAAATTTTTCTTTTTTTGAAAATAAACAAAATGTTTACCTTAGCAACGCAGAGATATCCTTATTTCTGCCTAATTTCAAATCCAACCCTTGTTTTTCTTATCTCTAAATGAAAGGACGAGTTACAAAACTCCTCTGTCCAAAAGAGACAAAAAAAGAACTAATAAAATATTGGCAAATAGTTGTAAATTTATCAGCCAATTTTTTATTTACCTAACAGGCTTCAAAAGAATATACAGGTGTTCAATACATTGATATACAATATGATATTGATACATTCAATACGTTGATACACATTTGATTGCTATTGCTCACTTACATATTAAACTTAAATATATCTTAACAATTAATTTAATTCAAAATAAGAGCCTTCAGCAAAAAACTAAATATGTATACCCAATTATAGCATAACAATTAGTATATTAACTATCTATGGTATTAATAAAAGCCTTCAGCTATAGTAACTTTGTTTAAAAAATATATATGTACCTATCTAACTTTATCATAATAATATCATCTTAAGAAAATAATAACTCAGTATCTCCTAGTTCTAACAATAAAAAAAAAAAAAATGTTTGAAGAAAATAGATTGAAAAAGAAAGTTTCATGTGTAAAATAATTGTATATACTGACTGATTATATTCTAATGTATAATATTGAAAGAGAGAAGAAAATTCCTTCATGTAAAATAATGTAAATATTGACTGAGTCATTCTCAAATCCTAAATGTATAATATTAGTAAAAGGAAAAAATGTTGGAATTGAATGAAATAGAAAGTTTTATATGTAAAATAATAATTGTATGTTGAAGATTTTTGGGACGAAAATCCCAAGATAGGGGGTCAGGTGTTGTGATATGCCTTTTCGACATGTAACATAAGTCTACGCGGAAGCAGTAGGCTTATGTAATTGCTGAGATTGCAAAGCTTGACCTGATTATAATTATACTTAAGTGAGGAATCTCTGATAAATAATCAGGGGGGCGGATGATTTATGACCGAGATCCCTGTCACACCGTGCCTCTGTACTTATGCTGAATAAACCTTGTATTAAATAATACATCTTGTTATAATCATTTACTACACCCCTCACCCCTAGTATATTATAACAATTGGCGCCCTCACCCCTAATCATATTATAACAGTGCGAAGAGGACCTTCAAATTCCCCTGGACAAATTCTCTGAAAATTCCGATCGGCTTAACATGCAAGTCTCTACCACCAAGACAAAATGCATGGCGATTGCAAAAGCTTCCCTTAGGTGTAACTTAGTCATCAACAACAGTCCAATAGAACAAGTCCCAAACTTTAACTATCTGGGAGTTCAGATTTCTAGCAGACGAAACCTTAAGGAAGAAATAACTTCGCAAGTCATCAAAGGAGCAAAAACTTCGGGCTGTCTATCCAATCTAGTCTGGAAAAATAAGTTTATGTCTGCCGAAAGTAAAATTAGGATATATGGTATAAGACCTGTGTTCGTCCGATAATAACATATGGGGCTGAGTCCAGGGCAGACACAACCGTTACAAAGCAGCTTCTCCGGACAACTGTACAATATACCCACGGGTATATCCAATAATGAAATTGCAAAAGGACAAATTAGTACATAAGGGTCGAAATAATATTTTATTCATTTTTAGTTTTTATAAAATTTTTATTTAAATATAAATTATTAATTAAATAATTTGATAATAAATTCTTTTAAAATAGGTTAGTCTATATATAAATAAAATTATTTAGCAAATTTCACATTAAAAATAACTTCAAACCAGAATTTAAATAGAAATTGAGAGAATGAATATATGTTTTAAATGAGTCTTATGAGAATTATCTAATAATCCTTTTAAATTTCAGTGGAAAACTAATGACAATTTATAATTTTAATTTAAAAAAAAGAAATCAATACTTGAAATTGAGCCGGACGGATGGGGGAAGTAAGAATTTGTGACAAGAAACAAAAGGATTCGAGAGAGGCATTCTATACTTAACATTCCTATACTAAACATTCAACGCTAAACATTCAGATGATAGCATTCTACTCTAGACATTCTATACACTACATCTTTCTCAACTGAATTCATATTATAGCCTTCTATACTTAGAGCATTCAACGCTAAACATTCATATTACGGCATTCCTACACTAAACTCTCTAACTTAATCTTTAGAGAGAGAGGCATCCATACTACATTCTATATTACACAGAGCTCACTAAAATCATCACTTTTGAGCCTCCTGAAATATCACTCCAAGCAAACGGGATAAAAGGAACTTCATCACACCGAACCTGCCAGACGCCGAGAATTCCATTCAGGCGCACCTAAAAATCCCAAGATTGGTGCCTGAAGTACAATCGGAGTCCAGGCGACGGAAAGAAGAATAATCCCATACCTTTGGTCCACGAGGAATGTAATATCGCCACATATAAATTTCTTAAACAACCCATTTAAACTGTTCACTTCAATTATTGATAAACCAAAAAAATAAATTCACATATTTAAATTTAATAATTCTCTAAAAAAAAACTTTATTATTGTTGAAAACCCACACATCCATCCTTTTTGTTTTATTTGCATTTTTTTATTTAAATTCATTTTATAACTTAAATTCAGTAAAGTAGCTTATTTTAAATTCAATCATTTCAGATTATAAGCATTGAGGGAGCGACTACCCTGAGTAACACCCACCACCCTTAAGGAAATTAGTATATAAGCAAACCCCTTGCTATAAGAGCAAGCCCACGTCACCTCACATCCAAGCCTCATATCCATTTTCAAAAACAAACATCCATTATCATATTAACCACTGCAACTGAGATGAGAGTTGTAAGAGCCATCCATTCGAAGACCCTACATGACAAAATCCGGAGCGAACACCTTAGGAAAATAAGCGGTCTTCAGGGGATAGTCGATTGGGTTCACGTAAGAAGAAGATGCTGGGCTGCCCATGTAGACAGAATGCAAGAGGACCGTCTGCCGAAAATATTGGCAAAAAACCGTCCCGAGGGGGGTCAGAAGCCGTGGAAGACCAAAAAAACGATGGAAAGAGAGTTATGACCCTGATGAGACTGATTATAATATGTTGGAGAAACAGGTGTTCACACCTATATAGAAGAATAAGAAGAAGAAGAAGTTTATCATTTGAACTATTTTATGTAATAAGTTAATTTTAAAAATATTGAAAACAACAGATAACAAATTTTATTTGGACGATAAATATATGTTAATATTTGCAAAATAGATATAGGTATAGGAGGCGCCGGTGTATAGCACTGGCGCAACCAGGATTTTAATAAGACTAGCACAGGAAAAATATATTTACTTGCATTCTTAAAAATAAGCAACCGTCTCACTTATGAAATTTTTTTTGTTTTTTGTCTTAATTTTTAGTGAAAATATTTATTAAAATTTACCAACTATTTTTCTCATTTTCATTTGTTAATTTTTTTCATTTTTACTTTTATTTTTTCTTTGTTCTGGGGGGGGGGTCTTCAGCCTCCCCCCCCCCCCCCCCCCGTGGTTGTGCCATTGAGGTATAGGCTAATATTTATAAAATAGAAGTTAGTTTCGATAAAGCAGGTTCATGTTCGAATCTGGCGGCTTAACTGGCCCGCCCACTTCTTCTGATTGGCTGGCACCAGTAGGACTTTCATGTATCCTCTCCAATTAGGGCCCTCTGCCCTGACATCTGGCGGGATTATTATTGCTTTTTTTCATCATCTGAAAACATAAATATATATTTTTTGTTTTATACTCATATTAAAATATATAGTTTTACTAAATTAAATACGATTATTCCATTCAATATTATAATCTTTTAGTGATTATTTTGAACTTGATCAGAATATATTCATTATGTCTGAGCACAAATATCCAACTTATACAGGTTAGTTTACACATGTCATGGAATATAAATAAAATGTTTTGTTTATTTATTAAATAAATTAATAATTGTTATCTATATTGAACATTGTTGATGTTTTTAAATTGTTTTAAATTAAACCAGTAAGTAGAGAAAGTTTATTACCACCTCAAATTTTCACAATCTTTGCACATTATTATTATCATCTTGAACCCGTTATATTTAATATAATATATATTATTATGATTCTATTATATATTAATTATTTTATTTTGATTAGTTATGTCCATCGATTAAATTATTAAAGTTGTTATCAGGAAATAAGGACTATATTTTTTATGCAAATAATTTATATTTTATTGCCAACGTTTCATCAACTTTGTTGACTTCTTCAGGGCTCAAATAATTATCTTCCTTGCATATTTGTCATTTTTATAATTCTTTCTTAGTTGCCTTGCTATGTTTACTAACAAAGAATTATAAAAATGACAAATATGCAAGGAAGATAATTATTTGAGCCCTGAAGAAGTCAACAAAGTTGATGAAACGTTGGCAATAAAATATAAATTATTTGCATAAAAAATATAGTCCTTATTTCCTGATAACAACTTTAATAATTAATTATTTTGAAAAAATTCATTTCCAATCAAGTCCGGATCGGTTCATAAATTTATATTTTCCCTTGTGCTCGAGTTTAGCTCGCTAGTATCCATGAACATTAATATCTATCTATATAAAGCAATATTATTTTTTTCAGGGCCACATTTCTTATGCAGCGATTGTCAGACAATGTATATTAGTGAAGAATTCCTGAACAAACATCAAAAGAAATGTATCCATAGGAAATTACATTTAATTTTAAAATTGAAATTTCAATTGAGAATAAATACATCAGCTGATGGTAAGTTCATTTATGGTGATTAATAAACTTTCAAGCACTCCCCTAGAACTTGACTTCAAATTAGAATTTACATGAAAATAAGCCTCTGTTCATTTATGTCACGAACCATTTCGAGCAAATTTCGACCCCCCCTGCAGCTCGGGATCCATTGAGATACAGAGCTGAAATTATACACATCTAATTATGTAATCCATCTTGAGGAGAGTACCAAATTTCAATAATATAGCTTAAATAGATTCTGAGATATGGACCTGAGAAAGTAGCTAATTTTGGCACTCAGCTCACTCACTCACTGACAGGTCATCAAAACCAACTTGGCTACACATTAGATTTCACTACTTTTTTCGAACTTGGCCTGTTTTTTCACAGAATGTTTTGGTTGGGATATAAATTACTAGGTAGGTTTCAAAACCTGAATATATAAAGCCACGTTGTGGCTACGTGGCTAAAAGCTGCCAACGTACCGTATAACTAAAAATCAAATAGAATTTTTCACAAAAAAATAAATACGATGAGATGAGGATACGATCTTATTCCAAGATAAATTGTAAAAAAATACCAAAAACATAAAATAAATAGTAATAAGCAAGTCAAAACAAGCGAAAACAAAATTTATAATAATATTTAATACAATCGGTAATACACATACACCATTATAAACCAAATGCGCCAAATTAATGAGACTTCTGTTGTTGAATACACTCCACTAATTTGTCTATTCGTATTTCAAATGCGTTACTTGAAGCTATTCGCATGCAAGAGTCTATTCGGAGTCGATTACGTTGCTTCGTTTTAATATTGGCCATTGTGGAATAGCCCTTTTCGAACAGATATGTGGAAGTAAAAGGCAATAAATGTTGTATGGTGATGGTGAACAGGTGTACCATATATTCCTTCCGAATATGTATCCAAAATTGTACCAAACTTTTTTTCTTGAAAAGTGAATTAAAACTTAAATCCTTGATCAATTCAATTAGAGTGTCATCGTGGGTTGGTGATAAATTGGTAATATCCCAGTTATTATAGGGTTCTCGAATCCACAATTTTCTATCAATTTCACTATTTGTCAAATTTGTCAATTAATTTTTGGAGATGACATTGAATTAAATAATTTGCATGTTCTTTATCAAATTCACAATTATCTGTAATCATTTGAGAATAATTTGGAAATAACATTCGATTCTATTTTTCGAATCCATGTACGAAGTTTCATTTTCATCGCCTCTATTTTATCTCGCATCGAAAAAATGTTGTGTTGATTTCCTTGCATAGATAAATTTAGTTGGCTTAGAATGGTGAAGATGTCTGCCAAGTAAGAAAGTTTTGAAATCCTATTTTTGTCGTTGAAATAAATGGCCAAATTTGATTTTTTAATATTCAGAAATATTTCCACTTCCGTTTTCAAAAACTTAAAAAATCCTAATATTTTCCCGGCCCCCCTACATACTTTCGCTGGCCTAGATCACTATATACAAGCCAACTGACGATAATATTAAATGATTTTTCAATTGACAATAACAGAAAATTACAATAAACTTTTTAGCTCTATTTTGAATTTCTTCTCCAATATCATCTCATCAATAAAATTATTTTTTTACAGACACAACCAATCAAACTAAAAACGAAACTAATGAAGATTATTTCTGTGAAGAATGTTTATCTGGATTTCTAACATTGTCTGATTTTGAAAGCCATAAACAGAAAGGCCATTCGGAAGAAGTACTATTTACAAGTAACCTCAGTGATCGGAATCACAGTGATGAAACCAAAGTAGAACCTCTTATTGACATGTCTCCACAGAGCGAGAAAGCTTTTGAGGCGACTGTTCATAATCGAATATCATACCACCAAACGGTCTCTACCCTGTCCTAACGATCCAGAAAAATTGCATTCAAAACAATCTAATCAAAGTTTGGGAACGCATTCTAATAGCAAACCAAACAGAAGTGATGATTGTAACAAAAATATCTCATGTCAAAATAATATTAACAGACATCTGTTGAATCACTCTGAAGAAAAACCATTTATCTGTGATCACTGTGGTAAGCGTTTTTCACACAAGAGTCATCTCAAAAGTCATTTATTGGTTCATACAGGCGAAAAGCCTTTTGTCTGTGATCACTGCGGTAAGCGTTTTTCACAAAAGAGTAATCTCAAAAGTCATTTATTGGTTCATACAGGCGAAAAGCCTTTTGTCTGTGATCACTGCAGTAAGCGTTTTTCACACAAGAGTCATCTCAAAAGTCATTTATTGGTTCATACAGGCGAAAAGCCTTTTGTCTGTGATCACTGCAGTAAGCGTTTTTCACACAAGAGTCATCTCAAAAGTCATTTATTAGTTCATACAGGCGAAAAGCCTTTTGTCTGTGATCACTGCGGTAAGCGTTTTTCACAAAAGAGTAATCTCAAAAGTCATTTATTGGTTCATACAGGAGAAAAGCCTTTTGTCTGTGATCACTGCGGTAAGCGTTTTTCACAAAAGAGTAATCTCAAAAGACATTTGAAAATCCACACCTAGATGTTTTAATCTATTACTCTTTGAATCAAAACAGAATTTTTCTCTACATATTAATTGGAATAAATTAATTAATGTAATATCAGAAATGACAAAGACATTTTGAAGGTCGCCCAACTAATTACAAGGCACCAACTCATCGGAAATGAAACATTTAAATCTGATCTCTGACGCCCTACAGTCATTTAAATTCAACCCATGAGTCTAGTAAGGAAATAATTCTATCCCTGAAACTACATATATATATATTTGAACTTTTCCCCTTGTGAAAATTGTATGATTATTTATCTTTAATATTAAACAAATCTTACTCTCCGGCATGTTTGAAAATTTATTTCACCTCAAATTTTTTCTTTCCATTTTTCAGATACCTTTGGGCATAAATAACAAAAATAAATAAATAAAATAATTTTTGATTGAACAAAAATGCAATACGGAACCCTCTGGTCCGTATATCGAGGGTTTATTTTTGAATTAGACTCATTATTAGCGACCGGATTCCTATGCAATTGCATATTTTGTTTGCCGCCACATACGACCCAGGGGATCAATTATCAATCCGAATCATGCATCTAGTATACTGTGGGTTAAATTTTATACTGCATATTTTTGCATATTTGAAATGATATTGCATATTTCTCGCCAAATACAGATGTTTTAAAAGTAACTTTTCGGAGGAAGAATGAAAAAAAAGAAGAAATAAAACAGGGGGACACTAATTTAAATTCAAAGAAAACAAAAATAGGCCTCAACGACAAGAGTGTAGTGTTGGACGATGTAAACATAGCTCATAAACAACAATCCACTTATTTTTCTTATTATTCAGGTGTACTTTGACTTGATTAGATACTATAGGTACTCTACTCGAAAATGCCGAAAAGTTTGCAATCTTTTTCTTTTCAAAATAAAAGTGGGGGTTTTAAGTTCCTTTAAATTCGCCCCCATTAAGTCTGTGGATGGTGGACCGTTCCTTTTCATCGTATAAATCAATTTTAAGTGACCGTAGACATAATAACTTGAAGATAATTTAGAAAAATACTTGTAAACATAAATTATTCACATTACAATCAGATTTTAATTATTTTTAAGATCCTTTGTTAATTATTTCTTTATTTTTTTTTAATCCTACTACCCATTTTCATTGAGTGTTCGCATGTGTGTGTGTAAATTAGTGTAGTGATCAGATTATAGCCGGTCAAATTTTTGCATTATTTTATTAGTTTATTATTTGTACGTCAATAAGAAAAGCTTGTTAATTTAAAAAAAATAAAAGCAATACAATACAATCGTGTCTGTTAAATAAAACTACCCCCCCCCCCCCGTATTTTTTCGATCACATTTTTTGAAACATTATAATATTTATTATGTTGATTTTATTCAAGTGCACCTAATATTTCTTTGTGTTTAAAGATTTTGTGAATTTTACATAAAAACATTTGACACTGGGGTGTCTATAGCTTACTTTATCATTTTATTTCTTTCATAGCACTCCTTCAAATATATAGTCTTTTTGTCTTCAATTTTAATTATTTAGTGCATAAAAAAATTCATTTTGCCAATTTTTACTGCATATATTTGCATATTTCAACGTATTCCTGCATATTACTTGCATATTTCGCCTTTTTATTTGCATATTTTGGCAGTTTTTACTGCATAAAAATCCGGTCTCTAGTCATTAAGTAAATTTAAACGGCGGGCGAACGGAATCGCCATGTAATACATTCAAAATTTTAAAATTTTAGATATCGTCGCCTTAGAGTGTAAACCTGCTAACTCACAACAAGGAAATTTTACAGGGCAGAGAAAAAACAAACAAAATTTAATATTGTTGTTATGGACAGAAACTATTTTTCACATTTTTTTTCTACAACTTAAGATCGCTGACTCTTTTTACTTTCACATTTATATTCTATAGAATATAATGGGAGAGTATTGCGATGGCCAGTCTGGGTCCTGACTCTTTGAGAGCTTGTATCTCAGAGATGAAAAAAGTTAATTTCATTTTGTAACTTCTAGGTGGAAGGAATCGATGCCCTTAATAGTTGGAAACCGGATTTAGGACATAAAACCGGAAATTGTGGTCCCCAGAGGCCAAAAAGGGGTCCAAAATCCATTGGTCAGTGCGTATGTACGTATGTACCCCCCCTGCGTTTCGCAACCATAAGTCTCAGAGCTACGAAATTCGAAACTTAAGCTCGATATAGGCTAGAAGGAGTACAGCAAGCTTTTGGGTGAAATCGGAAAACCGGAAGTGGACATTTACATGAAAGATTTTTCTTTTTTGATTTTCTCAAAAACGGCTCTAACGATTTTTTTAAAAATTAGTGTATTTATCAAGTGTCATGAGTTATTAGTTGTGTCAAATTTTTAAAAAAATCGTTGAAGCCGTTTTTGAGAAAATCAAAAAAAAACGAAATAAAGGAAGGGGGTGTAAATTGGTAGTGACGCGCGATGACTTCAAATAAATGAAAATGTGAAAGTTGTGTGGTGAACACACCAGTTGATTTTCTTTCTAACGGTATTATTTTATTTGTTTGTTTTAGAAATTATTTCATTCAATATAAAAGATACAGAGTAAATTAAATCAACTAAACAGAATCATACAAACAAATGAATAACAAAAATTTGTTCATGAGGGTAACCCTTATGGGTTTTTGGTTTCTTCTCTTGCTCCCGTTTCTTCAATCTTCCTGTGGACCCTCGTCTATCCTCTTGGTCTTCTCCAGTATAGTCTGTCGTCTATTTGTCCCCTTCAACCCCCCCCCCCCCACCAATCTTGCACCTTCATCCCCAAATTCCTCCCAGTTCTCTCTCTATATCTTCCGCCTTCTCCTTCTCCATTTTATACACCCTGCATGCATCAATGTCCGCCTCTTCCCTCTTCCCGTTGCCCAGTTAGTTGTTTTTTCTTCAGATGAACTTTCTCTACAGCAGCGTTTAATCAATAAAATAATTATAGAAATTAAGAATTTTATAATAAAATAAAATCCCCGTTCTAAATAAATGGAATGAAAATTGTTCGCTTTAGTATATATTGCGGGTCGCTGAGAGGTTTATTTCAAGGGTAAAACTGACTGCCCGGAAAGCAGGTTAGTTCTCGGGTCAACTCTCATTCGGCCCGACATAAAATTATAAACTCTCTTAAAACATTGAAATTTTTATGACATAATTTCAATAATTTTTTTTCTTCTAAACTCAAGAAAAATTTGCAAAATCTCTCCATAAGTTTTCGAAGAATAAAAACCCTATTTTCAATTTTGAATGTGAGGAGGAATATATATCAAGTTATTTTGACTTCATTTTTATTATCTGTATATGTACAAATATTTTACCTGCAAACTTTCTGATTGAATGCACAGAACTGCAATCAGCCATTGAACTGAGAAAAAATTTAATAATATGTCTCTTTATAGAAATTTATAAAAATTATCTACCCTGGAACAAATATAATCCTGGAATTGCAATATTTATTCCCTTTTTAGGCTCAAGCGCCTTCTTAATTTTAGCCACTTTAAAAATTTTGCCGCCTCCCAAATGTTGCCGTCCTAGACTCAGGCCTCGCTGGCCTAGGCCTAAATTCGCCACTGCACAGAAAACCGATAAAACCTCAACATATCAAAAAGATTCTTCAAATAAATCTTGACAGGTAAGTATGGGTCGAAATTCAAGTTGAAGTCACCCATTACAATTACGTCGGAATAGAGTGGAAGAAATTGAAACACCTGTCTCAAGATCGGAGAGAAAGCCTAGTTGGGGGGGGGGGGGGAATAGACTAGGCCAGGGCTTCTTAAACTTTTTTTATTTACAACCCCATTTTGACTGTTTGACAGAAGTCATTGTTCCCATATGATTCGCTCGAGGGGTGAACCGCGACCTAAAATTGTGTACACCTACTTCCACTTTCATTTCCAAGTAGAAGACAATAGATTATCTAATGAATTTCAAAGTAATTCCAAAGACGGTGTACACCTAATTCCAATCGCGGTTCACCCCTCGGTTTCCTACACCAATTCATTTCCTCAGTTTTAGAAGCCCTGGACTATACTATAATAACCGCTTAAAATTTTTTGCAAGACACCTCAACAAAAAAAAAAAATTCAACAAGGGATGCAGAGTCTTATGAAGCACTTTATATAGCATAGGTTCTCAAAATGTGCGCCGCTGCACCCCAGGGACCTGCAGTTTCTTCACAGGTGCGCCGCGAAGTTTCATAATTAATATTGAAGCAAGACATTTGGTCTAACTAGATAAAAAATTCAGAAGATAAAAATTTATTTATTTTTATCTCTTACATACGATTAGACATACTTTTTAGTAGGGCCGACTTCAAATAAAAATTTTTAAGAAAAAAATAAAAACCGACTTCAAAAAATTAAGTGCAACAAATATAAAAATACACTAAAAGGTATAAAATAATTATTATCTTATTTAGTTACAACTAAACGACGAAATATTAACACGAAATTACTTTTTAAAGTCGGTGCCAAACAAACTATACCTATAAGCGAGCGTACCCGCCAAACGTACTAAGTAAGATCCGTCGAGTGCGATTCATAAAAGGTATATGTTTGGCACCAACTTCAAAAAGTAATTTCGTGTTAATATTTCGTCGTTTAGTTGTAACTAAATAAGATAATAATTATTTTATACCTTTTAGTGTATTTTTATATTTGTTGCATAATTTTTGAAGTCGGTTTTTATTTTTTCTTAAAATTTTTATTTTTCTCTTTTTAGTGATGTTATTAATAGTGATTATATCATCAGAACTTGACCAAATTAATATGACACCATCCCTAAGACACCCCCTTTCGGATAAAAAAAGAACCATCGAAATCGGTTCATAAACAAAGAGGTTAGGTCTAAACAAACCTAAACAAACCTAATAAAAAAGGTCTAATACCTATGAAAAAAAATCGAAAAAAAAATGGGACCAATCGGAAGCTAGACTGGACCCAATGCAAAAAAAATTTTCAAAATCGGTTGACAATTGGCGGAGATATGAGGTAACATAGGCACAAAAAAAAAAAAAAAAAAAAAAATTCAATCGAATAGAGAACCTCCTCCTTTTTTGAAGTCGGTTAAAAATAGAAACGTCGTAGTTATGATTGTAATATTTGTTCTTGTTCACTAAATAATTGTAAATTAATCATGGTGATCTAAACAAATTTCAGACCGTAATTTCAACCATTTAATCTACTAAAGAATTTAATAAAAATTTTTAAGAAAAAAATAAAAACCGACTTCAAAAAATTAAATGCAACAAATAAAATACACATAAAAGGTATAAAATAATTATTATCTTATTTAGTTACAACTAAACGACGAAATATTAACATGAAATTACTTTTTGAAGTCGGTGCCAAACATATACCTTTTATGAATCGCACTCGACGGATCTTACTTAGTACGTTTGGCGGGTACGCTCGCTTATAGGTATAGTTTGTTTGGCACCGACTTCAAAAAGTAATTTCATGTTAATATTTCGTCGTTTAGTTGTAACTAAATAAGATAATAATTATTTTTATACCTTTTAGTGTATTTTATTTGTTGCATTTAATTTTTTGAAGTCGGTTTTTATTTTTTTCTTAAAAATTATTACATGGGAATATTTTAATTGAAAAAGTGCGCCGCGACTCGGAAAAAGTTTGAGAACCCCTGTGGTAGGTTTATAGGGTGACCCAGCCAGTAGTTGATCAAATAACGCCGATGCTACGCTATTTTTATCACCCAGCTTTCATTTTAAATCTTAATAGAAAACTCACACCATAATAACAATCCCTTATATGTGTCCAATCATAGGAGAATATAAAATTCAGGCCTTATTAAAGAGCATAAACAATAGAATTAAAAAAAAAAAAAATTTGTTCCAGTAGTTGATCGGGCGAATCCAATTTTTGATCAAAGTCAAATCCAATGATTTCAAAGGAGGTAAAATAACACAGTTTGATAATTTTATTTATATTTTATTTTATTATTTTTATTATTTTTTAAGAGACACAATGGAAATTAAAAAATTACATTTTTTAAAAGTATTGCAACTCATGAACCGAAAAAAAGGTTCCAATACTTTCTCCCATGCTTCGCATTGGATAAAGTAAAAAAGAATATCCTTCTTCTCTGTGCTAAAGTCGCCCATATGCTGCCTCTCTCGAATCCTTTTGTTTTTGTCTCTTCACAAATTCCTCCTTCCCCCATCCGTCTGCTCATTTTCAAGTATTGATTTCTTTTTTTAAAATTAAAATTATAAATTGTTATTATTTTTCCTCTGAAATTAAAAGGATTATTAGATAATTCTCAAAGATTCATTCAAAGCATGCATTAATTCTCTCTTTCTATGTAAACTTAAACTTGAATTTATTTTTAATGTGAAATTTGCTAAATAATTTATATATAGACTAACCTTTATTTTAAATGAATTTATTATCGAATTTATTTAATTAATAATTTATATTTAAGTAAAAAATTTTATAAAAGCTAAAAATGAATAAAATATTATTTCGACCCTTATGTACTAATTTGTCCTTTTGCAATTTCATTATTGGGTATACCCGTGGGTATATTGTACAGTTGTCCGGAGAAGCTGCTTTGTAACGGTTGTGTCTGCCCTGGACTCGGCCCCATATGTTATTATCGGACGAACACAGGTCTTATACCATATATCCTAATTTTACTTTCGGCAGACATAAACTAATTTTTCCAGACTAGATTGGATAGACAGCCCGAAGTTTTTGCTCCTTTGATGACTTGCGAAGTTATTTCCTCCTTAAGGTTTCGTCTGCTAGAAATCTGAACTCCCAGATAGTTAAAGTTTGGGACTTGTTCTATTGGACTGTTGTTGATGACTAAGTTACACCTAAGGGAAGCTTTTGCAATCGCCATGCATTTTGTCTTGGTGGTAGAGACTTGCATGTTAAGCCGATCGGAATTTTCAGAGAATTTGTCCAGGGGAATTTGAAGGTCCTCTTCGCACTGTTATAATATGGTTAGGGGTGAGGGCGCCAATTGTTATAATATACTAGGGGTGAGGGGTGTAGTAAATGATTATAACAAGATGTATTATTTAATACAAGGTTTATTCAGTATAAGTACAGAGGCACGGTGTGACAGGGATCTCGGTCATAAGTCATCCGCCCCCCTGATTATTTATCAGAGATTCCTCACTTAAGTATAATTATAATCAGGTCAAGCTTTGCAATCTCAGCAATTACATAAGCCTACTGCTTCCGCGTAGACTTATGTAACATGTCGAAAAGGCATATCACAACACCTGACCCCCTATCTTGGGATTTTCGTCCCAAAAATCTTCAACATACAATTATTATTTTACATATAAAACTTTCTATTTCATTCAATTCCAACATTTTTTTCCTTTTACTAATATTATACATTTAGGATTTGAGAATATAATCAATCAATATTTACAATTATTTTACATGAAAATTTTCTTCTCTCTTTCAATATTATACATTTAGAATAAATCAGTCAGTATATACAATTATTTTACACATGAAACTTTCTTTTTCAATCTATTTTCTTCAAACATTTTTTTTTTTATTAATATTATATAATTAGAACTAGGAGATACTGAGTTATTATTTTCTTAAGATGATATTATTATGATAAAGTTAGATAGGTACATATATATTTTTTAAACAAAGTTACTATAGCTGAAGGCTTTTATTAATAGATAGTTAATATACTAATTGTTATGCTATAATTTGGTATAGGTACATATTTAAGTTTTTTGCTGAAGGCTCTTATTTTGAATTAAAGTAATTGTTAAGATATATTTAAGTTTAATATGTAAGTGAGCAATAGCAATCAAATGTGTATCTGTATTAAGTGCGTGAATACTAAATTGTTTTGTTTTACTTTAGTTTATATAAGGTGTAAATTGTTTTCTTTTGTCTTTCTTAAATAGGTTACAGCTGTGACAAAAATCAGTATACATTTGTTTATTTTTTATTTAGATAGTTATTTAATTAGTTGAAATGGGATAGAGAACATCATCGAGGTTAATATTTATTTGAAGTCAGCTAATACCATTCCTTTTGTACTTATATAATCATAAAATAGTGAGGGTCTGTGCCTCTATTATGGGTTTTGTACCCTGTGCTATGAATTATATAAATTAGGTACATTTTTGATATGAGTACATAGTGACTGAATTATTTATAATAAACTTAGTGCATCTCATCCCTTTCTTTTTTTTTTTTTTTTTTTTTATAAGTGCTATAGAGTAAGCAAATTAAAATATACTGATTTGAGCATCTGCTATCTGAAAGAATTGATTGATTTTTTTTTTTTTTTTTTTTTTTTATTTACATATTAATTTCCTGTTTATTCTGTTGTATATGTTGCGTTGTGTGTAGGTATATGTGTGTGTTATTCTTGTATTGCTATATATTTAAATACTCAAATTATTATTATTTTTTTTTTGACTTAATATTTTACATACCTATATTTTTTTTTTTTATTTAAATTTAAATTATCCAAGCCACTATTATTGGTAGCCTTGATTTGGAATGTTTAGTTTATTTCAATGTTCACTTATGGAGGGGGAATAATGTTTTTTTATCACTTTATCACTAAAAGGTTTTGTGCTAACATGCATTAATCGTAAAATTATATATATTTATATTATTATTATAATTATTTTTTGGTAATTATATTTAACTTAGCTTACAAAGACATATTTTTTTTTTTTTTTTTTTTTTTATTATTTATTGGCATCGGGCACAAACCCATTTTGCCAGCCAATATATTCACATTAACTCTACAAAAAACAAAACAACAAATTTAAAAAAAAAAAAATAAAATAAAATAAAATAAAATAAAATAAAATAAATAGCAACCTAAAAACTCATCAAAAAATATCACAGCCCAGTGATATAAGGAATTGAAGAACCAGCTTCCCTAGTTCTCCCCCTTCGGATATGCAGGCAAGTAATATCTGCGCATTTGTAGGGAACTGGATCTTTCCCCGAACCCTGTCATAAAATCGGTCTATTTTTCGTCGAGACAACCCACACCCAAGAAGGGCATGGTTAATGTCCCCCCGGGAGCTCGAATCACATCTACAGAAAGGGTGGTCTCTGAGACCAACCCTATGCATGTACTCGGGAGTCGTCGCGTGCCCAAGTCTCAGCCTATTAATATGTACAGACATTTTTCTGAACAGGTGATATCGTTCAAACCAGGGCTGAACCGGGATTCCCGGACACACTCCGAAGAAATGTCGCCCTTTGTCAGCACTGGATATTTTCCAGGAATTGTTCCACTCCTGATAGATTCTCTTCTTTATTAAAGACCGAACTTCATCAGCCGACAATTCGAGGGGCCAGGATGATCCCTCGGAAATCGCTCTCACAGCTAGACTGTCCACTCTCTCGTTCCCGTTAATTCCACTATGAGAAGGTATCCATAGAAGGGATACCTCCTTACCTGCCTCTCTAAGATTCTTGATTTCATCTAATATTTCAAGGATAAGATAAGATGTTTTCTTGTTTAGTGGGAATCCTTTAATGGCCGATATAATGGCTAACGAGTCCGTACAAATGAGAACATTCGTTGGATTGGGAAACTTATGCGCATAATTCAGTGCCTTCAAAACAGCAAAGCATTCTGCCGAATAAATATTACTTTCCGCGGGAAGTCTATACATTTCATAAAGATTGTTGGAAGGGCACCAAATGGCAGAGCCAACGTAGTGAGCCGAAACCTTCTTGGAACCATCGGTATAAATTAAAATGTGATCATTGAAATTCGAACCAATATAGTCACAAAATAGCGTATTAAGAAAAGCGGCACCTTTTTTGAATGGAAGAGAATATGTTTTAACATCGAGAATCTGAATACTAAAACTAAAATCAAAAATGGGGCACTTTGAGAAAGATTTATATTTTGGACAATGATTATTTAAATAGGAGAGTCTTAAAGCTAGCGTTGATCCAGAAATTGAATCGATCACTCCCACATCCGTCATACTCTTTTTTCTCAAAAGATAGTTAAATGACAGCCATTTCCTTCTAAAGTTAAGGGGGAGTTCTTTCACCTCAACCAAAAGCGCATTGGTCGGCGAAGACTTCAAAGCGCCCGTGCAGATCCTAATGCATCTTAGTTGGAGGACGTCCAGGCTACGGGTTGTTGACTTGGCGGCATTGTCGAATAGCTGGCATCCATAATCAAAGACAGGTCGGATAAAAGAGCGATAAAGAAGAAGACACGTAGCTGGATCAGATCCCCATTTTACATAGGCGATAGCTTTCAGAATGTTAACTTTCTTTTCTACTTTCTCCTTAACCAAATCCATATGATTCTTCCATAGAAGCTTACGGTCAAGTACTAGCCCTAAAAATTTAATTGACGATAGTATTTCGATATTGTAAGAATTAAACCTAAAAGACGTTGGAAAGGTGACTTTATATTTCCTAGTGAAAATTACAGCTTTGGTTTTATCCAGCTCAAGATCTAAACCTAGATTATCGAGAATAGACATCAGCCTAGATAACGATTCTCTCAACAAATTCTCATTTTTTGAAATAGAATCGGAAGATGCAAAGAGTACCACATCATCCGCGTACTGAAGAACCTTAACCCCAGGAACTGTACATGATTCAATATCACGAGTATATATGTTAAATAGTAAGGGTGCCAGAATGGTTCCCTGACCAATACCCTTAGCAATAATTCGAGGACCTATATTCAAGTTCTTGTTTTGCAGATATACATGTCGAGTATGAATAGTGGATAATAAGTAGTTAATAATGTTACTTGGAACATGTAATCTACTTAATTGCTCAGACAAGATATCTAAATTTACACTGTCATAAGCCCCCTTGATATCTAGAAATAGAGCTGACGTGAAGCCTCGACTGTTAAAAGAAGTAAGTATTTCATGATGGAGAATTGTCAGGTTATCCAGAGTGCTTCGTCCACGACGGAAGCCGCATTGGGTGCTGGGCAATTTATTGGTCGACTCCAACCACCATTCGAGTCTATTTTTTAAAACTAATTCAAATATCTTGCCCATACAGGATGTTAGAGAGATAGGTCTGTAGGAGGATACAAGGCTAGGGCTTTTATTTGGTTTGGGAACCATAATAATTCTTGAGGTTGACCAGGAGGGCGGGAAACTATTATTAAGTAAGAAATAGTTAAAAATATCTACTAATCGAATCTTTAAAAATTCGGGAAGATTTTTAATCATTGAATATGTCACTAAGTCAAGTCCTGGTGCTGAGTCTCGTTTGGAATTTAGGGCATTTAAAAATTCTTGAAAACCAATTTTGTCTGCCAAAAATTGATTTTGACTAGAGTTTTCCATCTCCAAAAAATTAATTTTATTTACAGCAGTGGGCGGAGCAATGGCATCAAAAAACTCTTCACATAGATCATCAGGTGGTGGACAAGGAGGGGACGAATGTATATTCTTAAACAATCTGATTTGTTTCCACACCAGATTATTCGGGGTATTTTTGTCTATACTGGAACAAAATTCTCTCCATTTTGTTCTTTTCTTATATTTCAGAGTCTTTTTTGTAAGGCTTTCTATTTTTTTTAAAGCCATAAAATTCCCAAAATTCATATTCCTCAGGAAGATTTTATAGGTTTTCTTTCTCTCTTTAACAAGGTTTGTGCACTCCTGATCCCACCACACCGGGGAAGGTCGATAATGATCAGTATCGGTTCGCTCCTGGGGGCTGGAAAGGGATGCTGCATTTTGCATTGAATCTATAATCAAGTCATAATCAGATGGCCTGATGTCACCATCTTCGAAACTTAATTGGTTAAAAGATTGATTGTAAATCGACCAATCAATCTTACGAGGATTAAAGCCCTTTTTTAAAAACGAGATTTTATTCAAAGTTGGACAATCCACCTTGATAAGAATACCAAAATGATCGCTTCCCAGGGGCTCGTCCATGACGGACCAAGACAACAGTGGACTAATGGAAGGGGTAGCAATTGTGAGATCAACCGGAGAAGTCTTTCTAAACGGATGTGGCAACATTGTATTGCTACCATCATTTAGAATCACTAGGGAATCCTGGTCAAAATTTTCAAGAAGTTTTTTCCCGGCACGGTCTTCAAAAGTACATCCCCAGGAAGGGGAGTGGGCATTAAAGTCCCCGGATATAATAGTATCTCCAGTCACCTGGCTCATTAATCTTTGCCAATCGTTATTATTTATAATTGTCCCTGGAGGTGCATAAATTGATAATAAATTTATTTTCTTTTTATTAGGAAGTACTATTTCAACCCCTAACACTTCGAAATTAAAATGAAAAGTATTTAAATTAATAATTTGACTCTGAATAGAATTCTTAACAAAGATAGCGACACCATGAACTGCAAATAGAAAGTGATATCTGATTAATAATAAAGGAATAAACATATTAATATTTCAAATGAATTTGGATAAAGTTTAGCAACGATCAGTTGCAGTTTATTTCTTTTTATAGAGAATTATATAACACAATAAAATATAAAATAGTTTGAAATCATACATAAATCTCATTCAATTATATCTCAACAAAAACACTTGTGTAAAAAAAGGCCAAGTTCGATTAATAAAATCCGTTTGCCAAAAAAAGTAGTGAGATCTAATGTGCTGCCAAGTTCAACATCATCAATTTATTAAATGAGTCGAGAATATATTAGTAACTTCAATTAAAACGCATGTTTTTCATTTCACATGTCCCTCTATATTTTTTATTGATTTCACATTTTTAGTTGAAATTATTTTCCTAAAACTTGGCTTTTACGCATTAAATTATTATTATTATTGTTTGATAGGGCCTCCACCACTCCCCTCTTATTAAGATCCCATGATATGGTAACTAGTAATTCGTGACATACATAATAATGCGTAAAAGCCAAGTTTTATGAAAATAATTTCAACTAAAAATGTGAAATCAATAAAAAATATAGAGGGACATGTGAAATGAAAAACATGCGTTTTAATTGAAGTTACTAATATATTCTCGACTCATTTAATAAATTGATGATGTTGAACTTGGCAGCACATTAGATCTCACTACTTTTTTTGGCAAACGGATTTTATTAATCGAACTTGGCCTTTTTTTACACAAGTGTTTTTGTTGAGATTTCACTTCTTTTTGTAAGTTGGATTTATCCTATAAATTTAACCCCTTCATTTCGGGCCCTGAAGAAGGAAAAGTTTCGATTTTTCAATTTCGTCCTTTATTAATGTGTCAAGCTTTACCAGTATGCCAAATTTCAGCATTCTAGGTTCATTGAATTTTTAGTATATGTTAATTAAGTCTATAACTTTCACCCCTTCATTTTAGGTCCTGAAGAAGGGAAAGTTTCGATTTTTGGATTTTTCCCATTAATTGTACCCCAAACTCTACCTGCCTGCCAAATTTCAGCATTCTAGGGTTAGCGGAAGTACTCTAGAATTTTGATGAGTGAGTGAGTGAGTGAGTCAGTCAGTCAGTGAGTGAGTGACGAAAAAGCCTATCTTTGGCTTCTTGTAACTTGGATGGTATAAACAGTAGAAATATGAAATTTTGTAATTTAGTTAAGCTTATGGACCAGTATTCTGGAAAAAAATTTCAGCCATGTAGAGGTTTCCATTACGAAGTTACAGAGGCGTCAAAATGGCCTGAGTTGTTTCCTGTAAAGGGTAGTCTGGCAGTGCACACATCCCCGCTCGAATCGAACTTGGCTGGGGCACTGCCGTGCCCCCAGATTTGTGACAAAAACAACCCTTCAATTTAATAAGAAAATTTAAATCAAGTCACTTAAGTTCTGGAAGAATTTTTAATAAATAAATAATTTCATAATAATTAATAATTTAATAGAGGGGTCGGTAGCGCAATCGGTTAAATCACCAACTTTTCTAATCCGATTAGGAGAACATCAACCTAGACTTCATCAGTTCGATCCCAGCAAGAAGCAAAGTGAATTTATTTGAAAATAATAAATAACCGGCCCCTCGGCTCCAGAAACTGACAATCTTTGGTTCTACAAAACCTCGCGCATGCGCAGGACAAAATTTCGTAACAAGCAACCATGAATCGTGAGAGGCAAAAACAACATTACCCCAGGTGGTAACCAATCCACCCACCCTCGAGTGGCAACCGGGCATTCAGATTCTGGGGGATCCGGACCATCACGAAGTCAAGGAAGAAACAATGGAAGAATAACACCAAAAATCCATACATACCTGGGCACCTTTAACATCAACACACTCATCCGGCCAGGAAAAATTACCTGACCATGGAACTCGATAACACGTTCCGGAAAAAGATAGAGGCGTGGAAGGTCCAACCAGAAAGAAACATCAAGCTTTGCGTGATCCCAAGGGTCCAAACGCAACAAATAATAATAATAATAATTTAATAATTTTTTGACACTGTTCTGAGACAATCCAGAGTGTATGGGTGTATCGCAAGTCTCTCTGGATGAATTCCAGTTCCAATTTCTTTATTTTGGCCTCGTTCCAGTTTCTTCGTAACTTTTACATTTCCTGTTTTTTTTTTAAACATATTTTACAACACAATAAAATGAAACTTGGAGGGTATATTCCTATCAGGAAAACGCTCGGCATCCATTTCAATGTCAGCCCCATAACACTTCTTCCACATTCACCATAAATTAGGACCATTTCAATTCTGTCTTCAACAAAAAAAAAAGCTCCATTTTTATTAAATTAATACAATATAGGTACATATTTACTGGATTGACACGAGAAATAAACTTTTTAAACTCAAGAGGATTTTAAATAGTTCTATTAAGTAGAAAATAATCTCTTAAATCTGAGTATAACGAAGTTTTAATATCATTATAAACACTTATTTTCATTGTTGTGACTTTTCGATTTAATGATTACTTATTTAATAATTAATTATTTAATCATTATTATTTGATAATTAAGTTAAATAATTGTTAAAAATAATTATTAAGATTTTTTT
>JAKCPI010014818.1:0-13193 GCA_023213315.1 Euborellia annulipes | reverse complement strand
GAAACCTCGAAGCGTCAACAGAAAGATAACCAAGTCCGTTTTAACCCTTAATTTGGAAGCTCACTTGAACGGCACAGACACCCCTCCCCCGCTTCCAAATTTATTTACCATCTATTAAGAGCAAGTGAGTAAACACAAGACCAATTTCTCTATCTCCTGATATTTGCGGTTCTAAACCACGCAGAACTGCACGATCTTGAGGTGGATTTGGTCCAAGATCGTGTTCACTATATATATATATATTTATTTATATATATATATATATATAGAAAATTTCATTCGAATCAAGTCTGTATGAGTTCATTTATATTCTCTTGGACTTGATTTTAGCTCGCTAGTGTCCATGGGGTCTTAAACATTTATATCTAACTAAAAATTGCAATATTATCTTTTTCAGGGCCACATTTCTTGTGCAGTGATTGTCTTACGATGTTCATTAGTGAAGAATTTCTCAATAAACATCAAAAGAAATGTATACATAGGAAATTACATTTAATTTTAAAAATAAAACTTCAATTGAGACGAAATACATCAGCTGATGGTAAGTTCAATTATTTGATTAACAACCTTGGGAGAATTCTTCAAATTCTAATTTAGATGAAAATTGGCCTCTCTCCCTTTGTCCTCCATCTCAGAGACCATTAGGATATTTGAGAGATAAAACTTTTCAAGATTTTATTTCTTTTAATTTTCATTGATTAAGGTAGTTGTTTCGCGACAACACTAGCAAAAAGTTAATGCTAGAGTATATAGAACAGACAATAAGGATTCATAATTCATAAGCCCAAAACTTTTTGCTGTTTATGTACCACTACTACTTATCTAACGATATTATTAAATGATTTCACAATTAAAAAAACAATAATAATCCTGAGCGGGTGAAATCCTCTGACATATATATTTAATTATCTACTAAAATCTTTGATTAAATTGACCTTGAAAGTTTCTTTTTGCCGAGAGTAGCAGAATTTTTATAAATTAAAGGGGACAATAAAAGAGTGTATTTTCTGCTGGAAAAATAATCTTTATAAATAAATTAAAAAAATTATTTTTCCAGCAGAAGACACACTCTTTTATTGTCTCCTATAATTTAAATGGACCTTATTCATCTAAGGCCCTTCGCTCACGGGGCGTAATGCGTAAGAGATGAGTTATCGGAGAAATTTTTTTACTCCACTCGACTCATAATATTCTAACGACTTTCAAGCCCTCCAATTCATTCACATTTCTTTTTTCAAAATTAAAAGATAAAGATCCTCTATTTAATCAAAATCGATTGCTTAAATTGCAAAGGGATATATATTGGGCAGACAAAACAATATTTAAAGTCTACGAGCACAAATATTCGATTAACAAAAGGTCAGATATAGATATAGATTGCTTTTAAAATATTTATAATTTTTAATTTTTTATGGGACTAATCTCCATCTCCAAGACAATCTGTATCATTGGATATTTTTAAAATATTTATTTGTTTATAGTTGCTCTCATAATTTTTTAGAAGCAACTTAACTAGAAAAATTTCATTACATCGATGGGAGAATCTTCTCCTGAAATGCTTGGCCTTTAATAAAAACTTGGCGATCGTTCTACAAACGAGTTTTTCATTTGTATTTTACAAAAAAAACAATCAATAAACTTTCACATAGTTACATATTTTTAGAATTTTTTGAAAAAAATCTCACTATTCAAAAATAAAAATACTTAGTTGTTGTATCAATCATAAACAATAAACTTTAATCAAAACTGCATGTTAGGACCCTTTCCATCTCTTATTCATCTCATCCAATACACAGTCAATACAACTTTGACATGGAGTTACAAATCTTTAAATTTTTGAGAATCCCACTATTCCAAAAATAAAATACTTATTGTTGCATTAATTATAAAAATACCAAAACTAGTATAAACTTTTCTCCTGTATATTAAATTTCAATCTCTTAAATTCATCTCATCAATACATTTATTTTTTTCCAGATAATCGAACTAAGAATGAAACTGAAGATTATTTCTGTGAAGAATGTTTATCTGGATTCCTATCATTGTCTGATTTCGAAAGCCATATACAGGAAGGCCATTCAGAAGAAGAACTCTTCACAAGTCATCTGAGCGATCGGAAATACGGTGCTGAAATTAAATCGGAACCCCTTATTGCCATGATTCCTCAGAGCGAGAAGGCTTCTAAAGTGACCTTACATAAGCGATATAATGCCGCCAAACGGTCTTTACAATGTCCTAAAGATCAAGAAAAATTGAAATCAAAACAAACTAATCAATGTTTGGGAACTCATTCTAATAACAAGCATACAGGCCAAAAGCCTTTCGTCTGTGATCAATGCGAGAAGCGTTTTTCACAAAAGGACCATCTCAAAAGGCATTTACTAATTCATACAGGCGAAAAGCCTTTCGTCTGTGATCAATGCGATAAGGGTTTTTCACACAAAGTCTGATCTCAAAAGGCATTTACGTAATTCATACAGGCGAAAAGCCTTTCGTCTGTGATCAATGCGATAAGGGTTTTTCACAAAGGTCAATCTCAAAAGGCATTTACGTATTCATACTGGCGAAAAGCCTTTCGTCTGTGATCAATGCGAGAAGGGTTTCTCACAAAAAGGTTAATCTCAAAACGCATTTACGTATTCATACAGGCGAAAAGCCTTTCGTCTGTGATCAATGCAATAAGGGTTTCTCACAAAAGGGTGATCTCAAAAAGCATTTACTTTATTCATACCGGCGAAAAGCCTTTCGTCTGTGATCACTGCAAGAAGGGTTTTCTCAAATAAGGGTAATCTCAAAAGCCATTTACTTATTCATACAGGCGAAAAGCCTTTCGTCTGTGATCACTGCGACAAGAGTTTTTCACAAAAAGGTCATCTCAAAAAGCATTTACTAATTCATACTGGCGAAAAGCCTTTCGTCTGTGATCAATGCAATAAGGGTTTCTCAAGTAAGGGTCATCTCAAAAGGCATTTACTTATTCATACGGGCGAAAAGCCTTTCGTCTGTGATCACTGCGAGAAGGGTTTTTCACAAAAAGGTCATCTCAAAATACATATGAAAATCCACTCTTAGAAAATGGACTCTATTGCTTCTATTTAAAATAACTAAATTAAATAAAACACAGAAATTGCCAACAGATACATGAATTAACATTTGTACTTCATCCCGTTGTATATATTGTGTGATTCTTTTGCTTGAACATTAAACAAGTCTTACTCTCTGACATGTTTGAATATTTATTTTCCCCAAATTTGTCCCGTTTATATCTTAACTTACTTTTTCAATTATATTCATATAATAAAGCGGTTTGTTCTACAGCATGCGCCGTTTTCCGCATCCAACACGCCAATTCTCTTTAACCAGAATGTGTTGCTCTTGTAGTTGCCTACTGGTCATTGCCTCATCTACTCCCTGCTTCCACGTTCGTCTCGGTCTTCCTCTTCTCCTCCGTCTTTCCGCGGGCATCCAGGTCCATATTTTATGAGGCCACCTATCTTCCGGCATTCTTTTGAGGTGTCCAAACCATATTAACTTTCCTTTCTATTCTATCTATTATGTCGTTTCATTTTCATTTTGTCCCTTATAGTTGTATTTGGGATATGTTCAATCACATATAACCTCATTCTCGAACATAACATATGGATATTTTCAACGTTTTCAATTGATAAAATAATTTTGTAAACAATTTGTCTTTTAATTTCTAACTTGGATTTTGTTCGATGAGCATCAATTAAAAAATAAAATTTTTAGTATTTTATAATCAAACTTTAAATTGATCAAATCTATCATTATATTATATTGATCTATTCGAAATACATTAAAAAAGCACTAACTTTATTTTCATATCTATATATGACCTTTATACATTTTTTTAATTACACATTCATCGTCCAAGTCACAACTCAGACACTGAAATATTCTTCCGAGTCCACTAGAAACTGTAAACAGTGTCTTCTAAATGGTTTGAATATATAAGACATATACAGTGACTGTTTTATTTTCCTTTTTGTCCAATTCATTTGTCCAGATTTCTTGTCCTTCTCGACATCGGGAAACTTCAAGCTTTATTAATGTGTAGATGCTGGATGGCAAGAATTTAATGGTATGAACGACCATTTCACTGACGATACACTCAATCTTCTAATTCTCTTCGCTCTCTCAAACTTTTTCATGTTTGTCTAATATTTCAAATTTTATTTTCTTTTTTGCAAATAAGCCAGACCATCATAAATAATTTTGGAATTTCATCCAGCTAGTTTTGTTGAAAATGGTTTCATGAGTAGCTTCTAATAATAGTAAATACAATTTGAAGTCTTTTTGTCAGTAATTTTTGCGACCGAGAAGGAACTAGCACATAGAATGATCCTTGAATTTTTTTTTTTCGATCATCCATAAAAAAATGGACTTTGAATTTCTGGGAATTTTTGCAAAAACCAACACAAACAGACCAACTAAATGAATAAATTGAGATAATTTATTGAGTCAGATGGTCCAGAAATCAAAACTAACCGTCAATTGGTAAAGATTATTATATAATTAAAACTAAAACGAACTAAAAATTTTATCCCAAAGAAGTAAATGCATAATGTTTTTAAATAAAAATGTTATGTTGAGATGACTAATGATGGTCGTTGAAACGCCGTTATATTGACTATAAAACTCAAAAATAAACAAAGTAGTGTTAACAAAAAATAAAAAAATAAAATGCATGAAATCCAGTTCAAGAGAAGAACATATAGACAAAAAATTCAATTAAAAAATGAAATATTTCGATTTAATGAAAAATAAAATAGATTGAACTGACTTTTAAAGGTGGTTAATATTGTAAAACATAATATTTCCTTACTACATTCGGACAAGCCTCTTATGTATAGAAAAAGCATAAATATGTATCAAAATTTCTGGTTATCATTGCTACATAATATTATTTTCGTGTAGAATTTTCTAGTTATTGAATATGACCTGTAAATCAAATCACACATTTTAGTTTACTTATACGTTTTTATATATGTGTGTATAGCACAACATTAATACCAATAATACTTAATGTTGTCTTTTCAACAGATATGGGTATACATTAATATTCTTCGGAAACGTTAAGAATTTTGTATATTTGTGCGCACTGACTGTCAACGTATATGTAATTATTTCACATTTAGTTAATGTTATATATTATTATAAAATAGCCAATATAACGAAAAAATTTGAAAACAGAACATCAATGGCTGGATACAGGGAAAATCTGATAATAATGAAAGGACAAAAAACTACAATCAGAGATTGGATCCGCCTCTAGCAAGAGCCAAACTCGTGAGAGATATTAAAATAAAATCGTCGGGAGGCCTAGAAGATTATTAAGTAAACCGAATGGGGTCTATGGAGCAAATAGATCCAACAGGACACAAAAAAATATATATATTTGGTCCAGTAAAGTATGAATTATACAACTAGACAGGGAAACATGGATTAAAAGAAAAAAGTGAAAGAACGAAGCGCTGAAATGATAATAATATTAAAATGCACGAGAGAGAAGTATAGGTAGTAATAAATTTAGAAACCTTTAAAACCACGGCATAATGATAATAGCTAAAGGTGGTAAACATGAGATGTCTTCAGAAACCATCATAATGATGAGATGTATTTCACCGTAACTAATAAACGCGTTTGAAGATGAAATGGAAAAGATTATCAACACTGTGAATAACAGTTTGCCAATAATGAAGTAATAGTTTAGACGGCCTCTTCAGAAACTACCACGACCAGACAAAGCATTTGGTAATAAAAGAACACAGAGACCTTCAGAGAAACTTTATCGGATGACTCAAGACGGTGGCTTTTTCGCTGTAATAGTTGTTTTTTAAAGACATTGTAAAATATTATCGCAAAAGGATTAATGTTAATTTTTGCTTCTGTATAGTTTACATTAATGAGTTTCCAAACATTGATTATTTAGTTTTGATTTCAATTTTTCTTGGATCGTTAGAGAGAGTGGAAAGACCGTTTGGCTGGCATTATATCGGTTATGTAAGGTCACTTTAAGAGCCTTCTCGCTCTGAGGAATCATGGCAATAAGGGGTTCCGATTTGGTTTCAGCACCGTATTTCCGATCGCTCAGATAACTTGTAAATAGTACTTCTTCTGAATGGCCTTCCTGTATATGGCTTTCGAAATCAGACAATGATAGGAATCCTGACAAACATTCCTCACAGAAATAATCTTCAGTTTCATTCTTAGTTCGATTATCTGTAAAAAAATAAATGTATTGATGAGATGAAATTAGAGATTTAAACTTTATATAGAGCAGTAAAGTTTATTCTAGGTTTAGTATTTTTATAATTAACTAGCTGCAAGGCCCGCCTTCGGCGGCCCACTTGCTAGCCAGAGGGCAAGCCCCTGCACACCCAATCCACGAACCTCACCCTCACACCCCAATCCCACCCACCACACCCCATCGAAACCCACCCAGCACCTCACCCGTGCACCATGAACCCGTGCCCAAACCCCGCCCCCACACTACCACCGCGCACCCCAATACGCCTTTGGACATTCACCTGAACCCCCCACCCCTCCCCGTGACCACACCACCACCCGCACCACAAACTCCTTAAGCACTCCATTCCACCCCCGCATCCAGTTTTTGTAATTTCTAGCCTTCTAGTGACCAACAGATTATGTATACAAAATTTGGTTGAGTTTGGTCCAAGGGCAAGAATTTACACTGTTTCACCCCCCCCCCTTTTTAGGGTGCTTTTTGGGGGAATTTTTTTAAGTCAAGTCCCCCTACAACTTTGCATATAATAAAATTTGCCGTAGGGTTAATAATTTAGGAGTTATTTGATAATTTTTATTCGTGCGTCCCTTCAAACCCCCTTTTGGGGTCAAAATATAGAAAAGGTTATATAGCTTTAAACGTAAGTTAGAAGACCTCTGATCCAAATATGAAATTTCATAATAATCCCTTCAGTCGTTTTTACGTGAATCGTGAGCAACTTTTCGCGGAAACCACGGAACATACAGGACAGGAATTTTGTTGAGGGTGTTTTCGTTAATAACTTTGCTTGAAACGTGTGGAACCAAAATTTGGCGTGATTTGGAGCAATGTACAGACCAAACCTTAATTTTATATATATAGATACAAAAATAATTTAAATGGAATTTTTTTCAAAAAATTTTAAAGTAAACTCCGGGCTTCATATCGCCTATATTTTAATAAAATAGTTAAGCCCTTGGCTCAAGGGGCGTAATGCAAGAGAAGCGTAAGAGATGAGTTATCGGAGAGATTTTTTCCCTCATGCGTTCTCTGCAATATGTCCTCCGATCACGGGGCGATTTTTATTGCAGTCATCTCGAGCGAGAAGGAACAAAACTCTCTTCTTCAAGTTTTTAGAATGAGCAGTTTTAAGCAGCGATTCAAGTAATGAGGAACTCATTGTTATGTTTCATTGGTATCGACGGATGAAAAGAAGGACTCTGAGAACACGGGTGCATCCGTAGTTAGAAAGGAATTTCCATTGTCGGCTGATTGTTGCGACAAAAGAATTTCAATAGAGAGATGGAAATTTATTTGTTTAGCGTTCAATACAAATGTGTAACTACATATGTTAAAGGAATTTAATCATTGCTTTTTTGTAAAATTCAAATGAAAAACTCGTTTGTAAAACGATCGAAAACGTTTTTTATTAAAAAGCCCCGTGAGCGAAGGGCCTTAGATGAATAAGGTCAATTTAAATTAAAGGAGAAAATAAAAGATTAATTTACGTATTTATATGCATTATTTTTCCAGCAGAAAACACACTCTTTAATTGTCCTCTTTAATTTCTAAAAACTCTGCTACTCTCGGCAAAAAAGAAAAAGGTCAATTTAATCAAAGATTTTCGTAGATAATTGAATATATATGTAAGAGGATTTCACCCCTCAGGATTATTATTGTTATTTTTTTAATTGTGAAATCATTTAATAATATCGTTAGATAAGTAGTTTTTAGTTTGCTAAGGAATTATAATTTTGCAGAAAATTAAAAGAAATAAAATCTTAAAAAGTGTTATCTCTCAAATGTCCTATGGCCGAGATGGAGGACAAAGGGAGAGAGGCCTATTTTCATCTAAATTAGAATTTGAAGAATTCTCCCAAGGTTGTTAATCAAATAAATGAACTTACCCTCAGCTGATGTATTTCGTCTCAATTGAAGTTTCATTTTTAACATTAAATGAAATTTCCTATGTATACATTTCTTTTGATGTTTGTTGAGAAATTCTTCACTAATAAAATTCGTAAGACAATCACTGCACAAGAAATGTGGCCCTGAAAAAGATAATATTGCAATTTTTAGTTAGATATAAATGTTTAAGGCCCCATGGACAATAGCGAGCTAAAATCGAGCCCAGCTGAATATAAATGAACTCATACAGACTTGATTCGAATGAAATTTAGTTTATATATATATTTATATGTTGCAGTAAAAACCCGTTTTTTAGTAAGAACGGGTTCTTACTCGTTAAAATCGCGTTTCACTGAATACCTTTGTGGCAACTAAAGTTTACTAATATCGGTTCAAAAGTCTAGAATCTTCATTTTTGACCTTCAGCCTCATTTTGGGTGTTTATTTTCAAAATTTTTTAAACGAAAATGTCAAAAATTAGAAGCAAGTTGTACAGGATGTAATTTTTGACATTTTCGTATAAAATTTTTTGAAAATAAACACCCAAAATGAGGCGGATGTTCAAAAAATGAAGATTCTAGACTTTTGAACTAACATCAGTAAACTCTATTTCCCACAAAGGTATTCAGTGAAACGCGTTTTAACTAGTAAGAACCCGTTCTTCCTAAAAAACGGGTTTTTACTGCAACATATAAATATCCCAACAAAAACACATGTGTAAAATAGGCAAGTTCTTTTTAATAAAAACCGTTTATTCCTCTGTTTCTATGATTAGGTATAGTTATATAATTTACTCTGAATCTTTTATATTGATGAAAAAAATAAATTTCTAAATAAAAATATAAAAAGTTAACCTATATACTAACCTTTATAAATTGGATAATTTTTGGGATTATTTACAATCATATTAATATCAATATTGTGAAAGGTATCCATTTAATCTTATATAAATATATTAAAATAATCTTATTTAAATAATAGAATAATAGAAAGAAAGAAATTATTATCTGTTTGACAGACGAGGAAAATTCTAGAATGCACACTTGATACAAAAATGAGTTTCAAATTCTAATCGCGAGGTGGCAGCAGTGTAGTGATTTGAGAAAAAGTCAAAGAATACTATAAATTAGAAACTAGAAAATAAATACTTTGAAAGTAATTAAAAAAATTCACATATTCTCGTAATTGAAAATAAATGTTTAGCTGAATTCACTTTTAAGTAGCTCATAATTACTGAATTTTCATAATTATTTTTAGAAATTGCTCGTTGGTTTTGAGAACTGAAAAAAAGAGACAAGGGGGAAAAGTATTATTTATTTATTTTTCATTGACCCTTTGAACCCTGAAGAAGGAAGGGAGATCTTCCGAAACATCGGTTGAAAAGCTTTTAAAGGGAAACGTTCCAATAAATAGGCTTTTATTGGAAAAATTATCTTTCTTTATTTACTGCCTTCCATTAAATCCTCAACTAAAAATCTACCAGTCCGTTTTCAAAGAAAAACCCTCTAATTTAAATTAATTTTTCCTTTTAATTGTTCTATTTATTTTTAATGTTTGTCCAAGGATATTTATTAAATAAGAATCAATCGAAAATTGCTAGGTAAAATGTAAACTGCATCCGAATAAAAATTAATTATTTATTTAAATGTTATTTTCTTTCTCTAAATAACTCTCATTTCGGAAGATCTTCTCTCCTTCATCAGTGTTCAAAGGGCTCAACGAATGAACCATCTAGATCTTTTGCCCCCTTTAACAGCCCTTGCGCTCATCTGTTGAGGCCAGAGGCAAATTCCTCATTTATTCTGCAACTACGCTCGCATATAATAATTTAAGTTTTGATTTAGCATTTTTTTTTTGACGTGACAACGTCTTATAAATCGATGAAGCCGGCTGCACTCTCGAAAAAAACATGACTCATCTGAGGCGTTCCATTTAAGGCTTGAAGTGCAAGCGAGAGCGCGGAACGAGCAAGGGGGCTAAGGAAGAACAGCTAGGCTATAAAAGCAGGAGTGGGGGGTGTCTCCAGCCAAGACAGGCATTTCCCCTCCAGCCGCCATCGTGTGAAGACATTTCTTTTTATTATTAACAGTGATAAAAAACAAGTTTGATTTTCTTTATATATTTTTTTGTTTTTTATTAAAAGTGTGTGTAGGAAAGGCGAATCAATTATTAGAGAGGCGTTAAATGACAGTGGAGGAAAATTTATGAAATATATTTGACTAATTCTTTAATGATGGACTTTAATGAATCACACTCGAATATTTTCTCTTCATTAAATAACCATTGTAGCGGCCCGCTCTCGCTCATGGCGACGAGCCTTGAGACACGGCCGCTAGATGACTCAGTCGGATCGTTGCGTCGTTTTTGCATGAGTGAAATATTATCACCCATGCTATAATTAAAGCGACTCGATTCCGACTGAAGAAGCGAACCGATTCGAACAAGCGAATCTGGAGGGGCCACCGCCATCCAGCAGCCCCTCCCCTGCACACACCCTATATGAACACGCAACCTACAACTCTGCACTCAACAGATTGTTAGGACCCCATCGACTTGATGGGGGGCGCAACACAGAGCGCCACACAGCACTCACCTCAAGAGAGCCCTAACAACAACCATATTTTAAATAATCTCCCAATGGAAAACCATATAGTATTACTAATTAAAAGTATTTCAAAATATTATTTTAAAATAAGATTACACTATATAACAAAAAGAGTTATGTAGACAAAAGTAAATCGAAAAGGATATTTTTTAACAAGTTAACCCATTTTCAAGGATATTAAATATAATTAATCGTTTCAACTTTTTCTTACAATCGTACCTGATTTAAAAACTATATTTTTGGTATTTCTATAATATATATTTAAATTTTTTTTATTTGTTTTATAACTTAATTAATTCTTAATCTTTGAATTGTGTAAAAAATCGGTTGTCTGTAAAATCGGTTTACTGACGATAGTTGAACGTGACAACGTCATAAGAAAATACTGATGGAATGGTATTTTCTTATGACGTTGTCACGTTCAACTATCGTCAGTAAACCGATTTTACAGACAACCGATTTTTTTTTTTTTAATTTATTTAATATTTCTCACCCTAAGTTATTAGATAAGTGAATCAAGTCGTCAAGTCGCAACTGAATCGTCTGTTCAGTGATCTTTTTGCTACTTTAAAAAAATCCATTTTTCAATATTCAACCTCGTATTTGATCCAATGAGAAATAACAAATCAATTATTTTTAATTAAAAAGACTGATGAAGAAGGTGAAAACTTCGAAAGTATAGTCTCAAACAAATAAATTAAATATACACATTTTGATTTAGTTTAATATATTTATTTATTTGCATCAACCAGAGGACACCCTCATTGATTTCCTTTTATGAATTAACAACTCGGCTACTCTCGGCAAAGAAATAAAATCGTTTTAACGAAAGGTTATTCTTACTGAAACAAATATACAGAATAAAGATTAAATTAATCATTTCATCACCGGAAAGCAAGTCAAAAATCATTCATTAATGACAAATGATCGCAATTTTAAGGTCCCTTCCAAATAGTAATATAGTCGGTTAACATCATGGTCCTTAAGAGGGTTCAATAGCTGTTCATACATCTGTCGCTCATATAAGGTAAATTATTAACTTTTAATGGGTTAAAAATTAAATTAAATAAATAATAAAATAATGTCAATTTAAATATTCACTTACCTGTTTGAACATAACATACTTGAGTAGAGTTAATAAAGCAAGTACAATGAATAATGTATTTTATAAGGGCTTAAGAGCATACAATAACATACCCGAACATATAAAAAAACTTAAGACCCTAGTTGCATTCAAAAGAGAGATGAGACTATTACTTTTGTCACAACAAGAGTAAAAAATCATCTCGTCAATTAGTATTTATAAACAGTATATTCCTTGTTGCAAGGGTGGATATGTAGGTATATGTTGTGTATTATATATGTATTATTGTAAATATATTAATATATATGTATATGTGTGTGTCCCATTATTTATTTAATTGCAGTAATCCACTCCTTGGTCTTGTCTCATATGTGTATGTGTATAGTTACTTATTGTCATGTATTGTGTATTATATATCTGTATGTTTATTATTATATGTTATATTTTAGAATTATGTCTATCCTTTGTATCTCAAAATTGAATGTATTAGTTAAAAATATATATATATATAAAGTATAAGAGTAAATAAATATTTTATTTAATATGAATTTACTATGAGTTAAGAACTGGGTCACACCAAAATTTTTCATATCTTTTAATTTTTTAATTTTAATGTGAAATAAGTGACCCAGTATCCTTAACTCATAGTAAATTCATATTAAATAAAATATTTATTTACTCTTATCTTTATTAAAGATGTTTCACCTTGCACCAACACCACAATCTCTACTGATTAAATATATATATATATATATATATCGGAAATGATTAGGATGATGGATGATTTTTATTATGTTTGGCTTAAAGGGTTAGTTGGAAAGAGATTTGCCGGGCTTGGATGGAAGATAATCTTCAGAGATTATAATCTCTATGGCGGCGTTAGAGCCAGTTAAAATATGCTTTTTTAAATAATAATTTGCTACTAGGCAGTTAAAAAATGCTTTTCAAAATACAAACTTGCCAGAGGCATTTGGAAACATGCTTTTAATGAAATAATGGCACAATGCCCGCATTTATTGAAATGATCTCGTGATTGGATTTCGTTTTCTGACTGTTTATTGTAACTATGTTCATGGGTGGGTCTTTTCTGGTGATTAGATTTTCGTTTCCACCCTCGCTGTCAGTCGATGGCCACCAGAGAGTATATGGCCACTCCTGCTGCTGGTCACGTCACCTGCTTTTCGCTTGTCACTTGGCGCGCGCAACGGCGCGCGCTAACGACCGTGCCCGCGCTCCAACGACCGACTTTTTTTTTTTTTTTGTGAAACCTACCTCGTATCTTACTCAAGTTTTATTATTATATTAAAATGTTTCACCTAGAACCAACACCGAACTCCTTAAAAGTT
>JAKCPI010014817.1:0-42712 GCA_023213315.1 Euborellia annulipes | reverse complement strand
CGAAATGCCATGGTTTTGCTCCAATTTTTTAATCAAAATAGTTTCAGCCATTTATGAGATATTTCGAAAAAAGAAGGAAAAAAACACTTTTTTTCATGCACGATTACAATACTTGACCATACCCTGTATGGTAAAGTAAAAATAATATTATTATTGTATATATTTTAAAAATTTTGGCCTGGGGCACTTGGTCGAAATTAATTAAAAGTACATGCTTCTCCGCGCCCACGCGTTTTGTTTATTACATTAATATGTACTTTTTAATGGATTAGCGTGTTTTTTAGTTTTTTTAAACTGAAATAAGACGTCTTATAACTCAAAAACAGTGCACATATTATGAAAAAAGTTTCAAATAAAAGTTTATTTATATCAAGGGGGAAACTAAACTACGCTATTGTTTGTCGACGTAGAATAAGCTTTCCAATGGTATTTTAAGGTCAAGTTATGTTTTTTAAATAGAAACCTGTATTTTACTCTACGTCTACTTAATCTACAAAAAAAAGCAGAGTAACTTTCATAAGAACTATTTTTTTATACGACATCAAATAAACAAAATACATTAAACCAATTAGATCTCAAAAAAATCTTAATAATTATTTTTAACAATTATTTAACTTAATTATCAAATAATGATCAAATAATTAATTATTAAATAACACGAAAAGTCACAACAATGAAAATAAGTGTTTATAATGATATTAAAACTTCGTTATACTCAGATTTAAGAGATTATTTTCTACTTAATAGAACTATTTAAAATTCTTGAGTTTAAAAAAGTTTATTTCTCGTGTCAATCCAGTAGATATGTACGTATATTGTATTAATTTAATAAAAATGGAGCTTTTTTTTTGTTGAAGACAGAATTGAAATGGTCCTAATTTATGCGGTGAATGTGTAAGAAGTGTTATGGGGCTGACATTGAAATGGATGCCGAGCGTTTTCCTGATAGGAATACACCCTCACAAGCTTCATTTTATCGTGTTGTAAAATATGTTAAATAAAAAAAAAAAACAGGAAATGTAAAAGCTACGAAGAAACTGGAACAGGCCAAAATAAGGAAATTGGAACTGGAATTCATCCAGGAAGACTTGCGATACACTCATACACTCTGGAATGTCTCAGAACAGTGTCAAAAAATTATTAAATTATTATTATTATTTGTTGCGTTTGGACCCTTGGGATCACGCAAAGCTTGATGTTTCTTTCTGGTTGGACCTTCCACGCCTCTATCTTTTTCCGGAACGTGTTATCGAGTTCCATGGTCAGGTAATTTTTCCTGGCCGGATGAGTGTGTTGATGTTAAAGGTGCCCAGGTATGTATGGATTTTTGGTGTTATTCTTCCATTGTTTCTTCCTTGACTTCGTGATGGTCCGGATCCCCCAGAATCTGAATGCCCGGTTGCCACTCGAGGGTGGGTGGATTGGTTACCACCTGGGGTAATCTTGTTTTTGCCTCTCACGATTCATGGTTGCTTGTTACGAAATTTTGTCCTGCGCATGCGCGAGGTTTTGTAGAACCAGAGATTGTCAGTTTCTGGAGCCGAGGGGCCGGTTATTTATTATTTTCAAATAAATTCACTTTGCTTCTTGCTGGGATCGAACTGATGAAGTCTAGGTTGATGTTCTCCTAATCGGATTAGAAAAGTTGGTGATTTAACCGATTGCGCTACCGACCCCTCTATTAAATTATTAATTATTATGAAATTATTTATTTATTAAAAATTCTTCCAGAACTTAAGTGACTTGATTTAAATTTTCTTATTAAATTGAAGGGTTGTTTTTGTCACAAATCTGGGGGCACGGCAGTGCCCCAGCCAAGTTCGATTCGAGCGGGGATGTGTGCACTGCCAGACTACCCTTTACAGGAAACAACTCAGGCCATTTTGACGCCTCTGTAACTTCGTAATGGAAACCTCTACATGGCTGAAATTTTTTTCCAGAATACTGGTCCATAAGCTTAACTAAATTACAAAATTTCATATTTCTACTGTTTATACCATCCAAGTTACAAGAAGCCAAAGATAGGCTTTTTCGTCACTCACTCACTCACTGACTGACTGACTCACTCACTCACTCATCAAAATTCTAGAGTACTTCCGCTAACCCTAGAATGCTGAAATTTGGCAGGCAGGTAGAGTTTGGGGTACAATTAATGGGAAAAATCCAAAAATCGAAACTTTCCCTTCTTCAGGACCTAAAATGAAGGGGTGAAAGTTATAGACTTAATTAACATATACTAAAAATTCAATGAACCTAGAATGCTGAAATTTGGCATACTGGTAAAGCTTGACACATTAATAAAGGACGAAATTGAAAAATCGAAACTTTTCCTTCTTCAGGGCCCGAAATGAAGGGGTTAAATTTATAGGATAAATCCAACTTACAAAAAGAAGTGAAATCTCAACAAAAACACTTGTGTAAAAAAAGGCCAAGTTCGATTAATAAAATCCGTTTGCCAAAAAAAGTAGTGAGATCTAATGTGCTGCCAAGTTCAACATCATCAATTTATTAAATGAGTCGAGAATATATTAGTAACTTCAATTAAAACGCATGTTTTTCATTTCACATGTCCCTCTATATTTTTTATTGATTTCACATTTTTAGTTGAAATTATTTTCATAAAACTTGGCTTTTACGCATTATTATGTATGTCACGAATTACTAGTTACCATATCATGGGATCTTAATAAGAGGGGAGTGGTGGAGGCCCTATCAAACAATAATAATAATAATTTAATGCGTAAAAGCCAAGTTTTAGGAAAATAATTTCAACTAAAAATGTGAAATCAATAAAAAATATAGAGGGACATGTGAAATGAAAAACATGCGTTTTAATTGAAGTTACTAATATATTCTCGACTCATTTAATAAATTGATGATGTTGAACTTGGCAGCACATTAGATCTCACTACTTTTTTTGGCAAACGGATTTATTAATCGAACTTGGCCTTTTTTTACACAAGTGTTTTTGTTGAATATAATTGAATGAGATCTATGTATGATTTCAAACTATTGTATATTTTATTGTGTTATATAATTCTTTATAAAAAGAAATAAACTGCAACGGATCGTTGCTAAACTTTATCCAAATTCATTTGAAATATTAATATGTTTATTCCTTTATTATTAATCAGATATCACTTGCTATTTGCAGTTCATGTTGACTTTAAGTAAAAAATAATGATCGATTCTCATTTAATAGTCGAGGAATAACCATTCTACATTGAATTTTGACGTTTCGGTTATTATTGGTAACCATTGCTGAAGACATGGAGGAAACGGCTTAAAATCAAAAATAACGATCGATTCTTATCTAATACTAGCGGAATAACCTTATTGCATTCCATTTTTGATGTTTTGACTATTAATGGCAACCTCTACTGATAACGTGGAAGAATCGACTTAAAATCAAAAAGACTAAATTCATTTATGGCAAACAACTCAAGCTCTCGCTGATTCTCTCTCAGTTATTCCTAATCGTCCGATCACTTTTGACTCTGATAACTTTCCCAAGCTTGGTAGTTGGAAAAATTCCAGTAATTTACCCCGTAAGAGAGCAAAAAATCAGAGTGACTCAGACGAAGAAAATAAGAAAAAACATTTTACATTTAGGTCTAAGAAACAAAGTAGACCTCGTCCCGCAAAACCTATTCCTAATTTTAAATTGCCTAATAGTCAAATAATTTTCTCATCCTCCCCAATGTCTCCCAATCCATGTGTATCGGGAGAAATAAATATGTTGGTTGATAATGAGAAAGAAATAAGTAAGTCACTTACAACAAACAATACTGGCTTCAATCCAGTATCTCTCTCAGAAGATATATCTGTTAATAATAAAACTTGAGTAAGATACGAGGTAGGTTTCACAAAAAAAGAAATAAAACAAAATTGAGTTTTGAATTCGATATATTTCGGGGGTTAGCCCATCATCAGGAGTCTAAGAAAACTGATTACATATTGGAAAAATAGTTTTACAAGTAAGAATTTTAAAAAAAAATTTTTAAATGTATGTGGTGGGGGGAATGTAGGGGAAGAGGAGAAGTTGTTCTAAGAATTAATATTTTCTATTGAGATTTGAGCTGGCTGAAAGGGATCTATACCTGCTATTATAATAACGAATGGACAAGTACCTGAGAAGGTACAACTTGAAAGGTATATGAGAGAGTGCAATTACCCTAGTATATTCAATGTGCAAACAATGGAAGGAATGTTTATTTAATTTATTATAACATATAATCAATAATTGTATTTTTATACACTTCCAATTGATTATTTAAAATATTTGAATTATTAGAGAGGGCTATTTTTATCTCGGTGGATTCCAAGAGGTCCAATTTAAGGCCTTTTCTTTCAAAATGAATGGGGATAGGGTTATTATTAGAGGGTGAATGGTTAGATTCATGTAAGTGAATTGCGAAGGCTGAGGTCGAATCTAAATTAATGTTATCGGATTTGTTGAGATGATTAAGGGGTCTTTTTACACAGGGGGCTGCAACTTAGATAGGGAAATCGGTTCCAATTTTCGTTTCCCACAGGCGCAAGTTGCCAACATATTTTCTCCAAAAATAAAATAGTCACATTCTAAAATATATAGTTTTCTTTTTTGTTAAGAAGAATGGTGTATTTTTGTGAAAACTACTTAGAATTTTATATTTTTTTAAATTTTTATTTTTGATTTTTAATTTTTTGAATTTTCTTTATTTTATTATGAATTTTTCTGTTATTAAGTTGGCTAAGATCTGTCACTCTCAGTTTCTTTTCTGACGTTTTAGAAACAATCTAAAAATCATATTAATTATTAAAAAATTGTTAATTGATAATAAATAAGATAAGAACATTCCAAAAGGTAATTTTGTCATTTCTCTCAATTAATTTCATTTTATTTTAATTAAAAATAACTTCTACTATCTTTTACTTTCAATTGTTCAACTGTTTTTATTTATTTTTTATTAATACTTCTATAACTCATTTCCATAACTATTTCCTGCTTTATTAGACCTATTATCCTAATCCTTAATACTTGTAAAAATTTATTTTTCGGTATATAATTATTTCCACGGTGTTCCTGGCCAAACTTCTTCAATACCTTCCCCTGGTTTTCGCTGAGTAATGGATTAGTTAATATAAGATACTAATATTATGTAGATTTAAAACTTTTTAACAAATATTAATTTTCTTGCTTTTAGGCCCGTTGCCGCTGCTTTTTATTTAATGGAGACTGGGCCTTATTATTGCTATTATCTTATATTATTTAATCCATTAGCCAAAGTTGAAGAATCAACTATAATTTCTTGATAAATAAAGAGAAACAAAGAGGTTGTCCTCTGCTTGATGCAAATAAACATACACATATATATATATATATATATATTAATTATTTATTTAATATATATATATATATAGTATATATATATATATATATTTATTAAATTTCTTCCAGAACTTAAGTGACTTGATTTAAATTTTTCGTTAAATTGAAGGGTTGGTTTTGTCACAAATATAATAAAACAATAATTTTAATAACTATTAGAATTATTTAATTGATAACTATACAGTTTCGGTCACCACTGGTCGACCATCCTCAGTAGTTCTAAAAATTGAAATGAAACATTTATTTACATTTTTTCTTTTTATAGAGAATTATATAACACAAAATTTTTTTTTACAATAATTTGAAATCATACATACATCTCGTTCAAGAACCGGAATTTGTCATTTCACATGAAACATTCATTCTTAAATCTTCAATATAGATACATCACACAATTCATTACAATCACACACATACATATATATAGCAACAATTTATAAAAACGTTTATCACTGAACTAGAAACTATTTTGAATTAATGATTATATTAAATATTATTTTCAATTTTATTTTTTTCTAATTATCTCATTGCATCGTCAATTATTATACAATTAAAAAACCCATTATAAATAATCCATTCTAGAAACACATTATAAGTTAAATTCATTCTTTATTTTTAATTTTTTATTAATGAAATATCAAAATACACATCTCCCTATTACATTTTTCTTATAAAATCAATACATGTTTAATCAACATACTAAATCAAATCAATATTCTCACAACAATGACACAATGAGACTATAACATTCTGATATGTTTTCCGAATCCATTTTGAAATTTACACAATTATCGATATCCTTCAATATATAAAGAGATTCTTTTATTTTTCTCTTGGTCCAATTTTTCTCATAATCTAGTATCTTTACTCCTTCAAAATCGAAACTATGCTCGTTGTCAATAGCATGAATGGATAACGCGGAGACCAATTTATTTCCATTAATCGATGAAATATGTTCTTTAATTCTTTGTCTCAAATGTCTTGAAGTCTCACCTATATATTTGTGTGTTTTTTTTGAGTGAAAAAAACATATATATATAGTATATGTGTATGTTTATTTGCATTAAGCAGAGGACAACCTCTTTGTTTCTCTTTATAATTCAACAACTCTGCTACTCTCGGCAAAATAAAAACTTTTCAATTATAATTTCTTGTTATGTTTCTTTAATATATAGGTATATATTTTTTTCAGATATCCAGCAAGACATCATGACAAGATTTTTTTTTTAATTTGTTATAAATGTTTTTTTTTTCAATTTGTTAAAATTTTGTATCTGAATTTTATATTAAAATAATAAAAATAATTACATTTATTTATAGTTTTATTTCATATCTCCCTTTTCTCCTAATTTTATTTTAAGAAATAGTTATTTTTCTAATTTTTAAATTACTCAAAAAATAATTGCATTCTGGATTGCTATTCCTAATAATAAAAATACTATTAATAATAATAATCGACGGCCCTGGATTCCTAATACTAATGCTATTTCCCGCCTTTTTCTTTCCCGACTAATGGCTGTCGGCTTGTGACGTCACCATAAAAATTGGAACCGCCTTTTAACATTGAGTTGCACCTCTCTATACTCTCTGGCTCCGACAGCTTGGTGGCGCTGGGGTGTTCACCTGAGCTGGCGCGCTCTCTTCAAGTCTTATTGTGGGTCAATATGTTCCCCACATACATTTTATTCGATCGCGACTCTAATGTAGGGAATTTTTGTCAAATATTGAGTGAAAATAATATTTGAACTTATATATTTCTAACTTGAAATAATGATATTAAATAAATTTTAATTTTCCTCATTAATATATCAAAGAATAATTGATACATCAACAAGAATTATTTTGACCGCGCTGATTTGAAAAAAAGATATTGTATAGTAAATGTAGAAAACCTTCAGTTAATTAATGGCAGGCATCTAACATACATGCTAATAGATCTAGCGCTCTGGACTGGGAGATCGAGTATACAAGCTTTAGACACCTAAGAACACTATCCCTTAAATTGACACGAAAAGACTGGGGAAACTATATCACTAAACTTGAATTAACTATCCCTAATAATATAAACAACTTCTGGACCTATACTAACAAATTTAAAAAAAAAACACCTATATTCCACCCACTATGACCTTAAACGATCTAACTGCGAATACTCCAAAGGAAACATGCAATCTCTTCGCACAATATTTTTCAAGTGTCTACTCCAAATTACCTTGCAAGACCAGAATCCTACAAAATACTTCCACCATCAACATATCTCAACTCTCCATAACGTCCACTGAACTCATGAAAAAACTAGACTCCCTAGACCCAAACAAGAGCGGCGGACCCGATGGTATCCCCCCTATTTTTCTCAAAAACTGTGCCAAAAATCTTCTGAACCCCTTACTCAACCTCTTCAATCATTCATTGAACATCGGTGAATTTCCATTGAAATGGAAAACATCTTTCATAACTCCCATTTACAAAGACGGTGATAAATCTAATATAACTAATTACCGTCCCATATCAACACTATCCTCAATACCCAAAATCCTCGATAGTTTAATAACCAATAAATTAACTCCACTCTTTAAAAATATAATTCACACGGAACAGCATGGCTTCACCCAGGGACAATCAACTCTCACAAATCTAATTACATACGAACATTTTCTCAATACCTACCTTGAACAAAAATTACAGGTTGACTCTATCTATACGGATCTCAGCAAAGCATTCGACACAGTCAACCACAATCTACTTCTCCAGAAACTAAATCTCCTCGGGGTAGAGGGAACTCTACATCTCTGGCTTTCCGGTTATCTGATGAATAGAAAATGTACTGTCAAAATTCGAAATAATCTCTCCCATGAATTTGTCGCTCACTCAGGAGTTCCTCAAGGATCTCATTTAGGGCCATTGCTTTTTCTAATATTCTTCAACGATGTTTTGACTGTCTTTAATGATGTGAATGTCCTCCTCCTGGCTGATGACTTGAAAATGTTTAAAGTTATTCATTCTATAAATGATTGTCAAACTCTACAATTAAATTTGAATAATTTCAATGCCTGGTGCACTGATAATGGTCTCAAACTTAACGAAACCAAGTGTAAATTCATAAACTTCTCCAGGGCAACAAATTTGTTAAAATTTACATATTCAATAGATAACCACAAATTACTAAGCGTTGATAATATTAGGGACTTGGGTGTGATCTTCGATACTAAATTGACATTCGTCCCACACATAAATAACATTGTTAGTAAAGCTCGTAAAACCTTGGGTTTCATCACGCGGATAACCTCATCCTTTCGAAACATAGATGCACTCAAATTCTTGTTCACTGCTCTCGTGAGAAGTAAACTTGAATACTGCAGTGTAATATGGAACCCCTACTATGAGATACATAAGGCATCCTTGGAAAGAGTCCAGCATAAATTTTTGAGGACGGTTAATTATAAACTAGGCATAAGTATAGATAATCTGAATTATGACTATCTAATTTCACACCTGAAACTCAACACACTGGAACAACGACGTGATTACAATGACATTTCCTTCCTGCTTAAACTTATTTCCGGAAAAATCGTGTGTCCAAAAATTCTATCTACGCTAAATTTTAGAATCCCATCCCATAGCACGAGATCCCAAGATATGTTTGTAGTTCCACATCACTCGACTAACTTCGGTAAAACCAACGCCATTGACAGAATTCAAACACTAGCAAATAAACACTCGACCAATCTTGACCTTTCCAGCACAACTCCTCACCAACTCAAAAAAATCATCTTAAAACCATCAGCCACATTGTAAAAACCACTTCAGTGTAATAAGTTTGTTTTTTTTTCTCTCTGATACCTATCTGTTATTTTATTATATCCATATTGTTTTAATATTGTATCCTGTATATGTTTCTTTTTCTGTATTGGACATCTTGTCCGTAAAACTAGCTAAACAGCTAAATAAATAAATAAATAAATAAATAAATATAACATCTGAGATTTCCAATTCACTCGGTGATCCGTCCGAATGTCTAGCGGGCTAAACGCGAAATGACGTTGGATTGTAGCTAAGTGGATTACATCTTTTTCTCTCTTGGTCCAGACTTAATACTCCGCAGACTCCAATAGCGTAATCCGCAGTAGTCTCGCGAGATAAAAATATCTTTTTTTCAAATCAGCGCGGTCAAAATAATTCTTGTTGACGTATCAATTATTCTTTGATATATTAATGAGAAAATTAAAATTTATTTAATATCATTATTTCAAGTTAGAAATATATAAGTTCAAATATTATTTTCACTCAATATTTGACAAAAATTCCCTACATTAGAGTCGCGATCGAATAAAATGTAGAAAACCTTCAGTTTACTAAAAACACTAATAAAAATCCCAAAAAAATTTCAACTGCAAAACTTTATTTTGTGCCTGCTAATAGGCTTTAATAGCGAATAAATACTTTAACAAAATAATAAATAAACAAACAAAAATATTACCTTTGAAATAAAAATAGACATTTTAGTTAGAAATGTAAAATTTCCACAGAGCAAAATATTTAGTGAGATTTTTTTTTTATTAAAACAAATAGTCCACTTAAATTGTGTTTTTACCCGGAACGTCTTGGGGTAGCTGTAATTTTTTCGCGACCCTTTGAGTTTTTGGGTGTGCTGAATCCGAATCTGAGGTTTGTCAAAAATGCCAAAAAAAAAGGTAAAAAAAATCTCATATTTTGGCGGTGTTTTTTTTGCTTAAAACTCGAAAACTATCAACTTTTCCTTAATAATCTTCCTATTCAAAGTGAAATTTCATAAAATTTCCTTCAAATTTCATCATTTAGGTTTTTTTTCTCCGAACAACCGTTCGGGCTCAAGCCCTAGTTGAAAATTCCGCAAATCCCAAAAACTCGCACTTTTTTCGATTTTTTTCCATTTTGACCATGAAAAAGCACGTTTTCGACAAAGACCACTCTTTACATTTTTAAACTAGATTAAATTTGCCACACTTCAAACATAATTTCATCTTGATTGAATAATGGTAACCCGTGCCGCAATGGGGTTGAAGTTTTGAAAAAATTCAATTTTTTCCTTTATAAAATGAAAACCACTTATCGTAGAAACTTGATTCCTGTCTCATTCTCTAGGAAATTTTGTTGACTTGAACGTTTACTTGGACCACTTCTTTGCTAAAACTCTTAGATTTATAGAAGTCCAGCAATTTCCATGACAAAATCAGAACAATAAAAATATTTTCATTACGACTTTATTTCTAATTGATTTTTTTTACCAAATAATAACCAATCTGTGAGTTTATGTGAAAAAAGTGTTTGAGTATTATTTTATTTTTTTGCCTACAGACAAACAATTTTATGAGGAAAAGTCAAGACATAAATCTTGGAACTTTTTTACCATTCTGATATCTTAGGAATATTACTTTAGAACACATTAATTTGAAATATAAAATTTCCTGGATTTATTTCACCAATTTATAGATTTTTTGCTTATACAGACTCAAAAGCGCCCCTCCTGAGTACCTTGAGAATTTTTGGAATACAAAATTGTTCAATTGCGAGGCGATTGAGTATTTAATATTGGATAGATTCAAAATTGGGAGGGAAGTTTTACAATGACTGCCCTGACCAGTGTTGCCAATTCAGCGGATTTCTCGCTAGATCTGGCTAATTTTTACTCCTAACTTGAAGAAATCTCATCTGGCGGCTAGCGGGAAATCTGGCTTTTTTTTTTTACAAATCAAGTTAAATTCATTTTTTTAAACAAAATTCCTCTATGATCAATACATTGTCAACATTAACAAAATTACTGTTGCCACTTGGCCCTCTGTCGTAGCTTCTTTTCTTGTCTGTTGTATTGCATTTTTCTAATTTATTAATATATTTTATTTTAATATCATATTATTTTTATTCTTCTTCGAGTATTATTATTATTATTAAAACTAAAAATGTTTATTAAGCAAAAAAACAATTTTGATAAGTAAATTTAAATCATAAAGAGAAATTACTCCGCTAGATGGCAATAGGATCGGCAATCTGGAGGATTTTAGCTTATTTGGAAGACCGAACTAGGGGATTTATAATTGCAATCGTTGGCAACACTGTACATTGCTTTCCAACAAAGAAAGAAACTTTTTCTAAGATACATTTTATTTTATTTCGAGTAGACTAATATTCAAGAATATAGTCTTATTAAATATTAAAAAAGACTATTCCATTCAATATTGTATACTCTTAAATATTTGTTTGAACTAGGAAAAAATATATCCATTATGGCTGAAATAGCAATCACAGAACACAAATATCCGATGTATAAAGGTTAGTTTTCTCCGTTGTCATGGAATATAAATACAATATTTTGTTTATTTATTAAATAATTAATTACCATCTAATTAATTAAATTAATCTTAAGAAATTCAAAGATGTTTTTATAAAGCGAAATTTAGAGAATACTTAGCGAGACTACCTTAAGATTAATTTAATTAATTTGATAATTTTCTATATTTGTATAAATATACTAGAAAAACAAATTTACTTATAATTTGTTAAAAATTCCGTTGAGTGGATTTGCTCGCGAGTTTACTCCGCGGAATTCTAAATTAATTACCATCTATATTGAACATTGTTAATTTTCTATTATTGTTTTAAATTAAACATTTAGGCTAGACACACACAGTCGATTTTCAGTAGAGACAATTTGAAATCGTGATGAATTATCAATTTATAACCAACTCTAATTAACTAACTAAACTCGATTTTTTTATCATAAGTGCTCATCGATCACTTTTGAAAATCGACTCTGTGTGAATAGCCTTTAATAAAAAAAGTTCATTCTGCCCTGGCTGCATTGCCGTATACTGTTCCACCATAATCAAAAATAGATCTTATTAATGATCGGTATATCATAAGACAACAGGATGGATGAGCTCCCCACCACGTTTTTGTAATATATCTTATTATGTTCAGACGGATTTCACATTTTTTAGTAATATAGTCTATATGATATTTCCAAGACAATTTTTTATCAAATATAAGGCCTAGGAATTTAACTTTTTCAACATTTTGTACATTCATATTATTTATTGCTAACATATTCACATTGTTCACTTTGTATCTTCTGGAGAAAATAATTGCTTTGGATTTTAGAGGTTCAATTACAAGATTAATTTTATTGAGCCAAACACTGATTTTTTGGAGGGATTCTTCCAGTTTTCTTGAATTTTCATTTATGCATGAGCTAGGCGACCAGATAATTATATCATCGGCAAACTGTAGGATTTTGACTTCTGGGTTAAGAAGAGTCTCGAGTTCGTTGGTGTATAGTACGTATAAGAGGGGGGGGCTGAGAACTCCCCCCTTGGGCCAGTCCTTTGGATATTGTTCTCGGACCTATGATTTCATTGTCGAGTTTACAATATAATTTTCTTGTGTGGTTTAGTTTAATAATGTTATTAATGATTTGGGAAGGAATATTTAAATTGTTAAGTTTTTCGGCCAGGATTTCAAAAATCACATTATCGTAAGGCGATTTAATATCTAAAAATATTGCAGTAAGATATTCTCTTTTAGAAAAGCTTGTATATATTTCGTTAGAAAATAGAGTAAGATTATCCAGGGTGCTCTTTTTTTTCCTAAAGCCAAATTGAGTCTTGGATATTATGTTGGAGCTTTCCAGCCAATATTCAAGTCTATTTTTTAACATCGTTTCAAACAACTTTTCTAACGCTGAAGAGAGAACAATAGGTCTATATGATGACGCAAGGGTGGGATCTTTGTTTGTTTTCTTAATAGGAATTACTAGTTGAGAGATCCATGAGTTGGGAAAGATATTGTTTTTACTAAAGGAGTTGAATAATAGTAAAAGAAATTGTTTTGATTGGAGGGGTAAATTTTTAATCATGGAATAATGAACTTGATCCAGCCCTGGAGAGCTATCCCCTTTCGTATCGAGGGCTATCTCGAATTCCTTCATATAATATAATACATCATATAATATAATTATTTTGTGTTAATTTTAATAATTGTTTTGGCTTTAAATAAAAGAATAAATTGGTTTAATTATTATAAACTTCCACTAGATTCAGTTTCATTAATCCGTATATATGTTACGGCTAATATGCAAATTTGGATAGTTTATAAACTAACCAAACTATTGTCTATTTTGATAGAAAACGCAATTTCCACTAAAATAGCGGGTTAGTTTATAAACTAACCAATGCAGCCTGTTTAAAATATGAAAACCATAATTTCTAGTAACATAAAATAGCCAAACCTTTGACTGGTTTATAAACTAACCAACCAATTTTCTGTTTAATTTACAAATAAAGTTAGGTTATGAATATGAAATGTTATTGTTTTTCTTTTTGTTGTCCTGGCCGGGTTTGTTTTTATATTTCACATCAACAGCAACAGTTATTGTTTATAAAATGAATCACAAAGAAAAACTTAACGCCTCTTTAATAGACCATCAAGTGCACAAAAATCGGATTATTATTACATAACAGTGAATCATGTTGCAATAAATAATTACCCTCTTGTTATTTTTTACCATGTATTTTATATAACTATCGTTGGTGCGCCCGCCATACACCCAAATAAATTTCTTACTATTAAAATATCTAATTATATTGTACTTATATGAAAATATTTGATTTTTTTAATAATCAAAAATTTAAATCAAAAGTTTGCATTTTATTCATCTCTAATTCATCAAATAAGAAATGCCATGAACATTAAGCCTTGTTAGTTTATAAACCAGCCAAAGGTTTGGCTACTTTTTGTTACTAGAAATTATGGTTTTCTTATTTTAAACCGGCTGCATTGGTTGGTCTAACCAGCCATTTTTGTTTTCTCAATAATTTCAAGTAAATTAGCCAAGACTCTTGGTTAGTTTGCAAACTAGCTGCTATTTTAGTGGAAATTGCGTTTTCTATCAAAATAGCCAATGGTTTGGTTAGTTTATAAACTATCCAAATTTTCATTTTAGCCGTAACATATATATTATTATTATTATTATTAGTTGCGTATGGGGGGGGGGGGGGGCAAAGCCCCACAAATGATTTTTTCTTAGCTCTGCAATGATACCATCTTCTCAAGATGTTTTTTGTATGTCCTTAAGTTTGCAGATGTGTCCATGAATTTCTTCCCGTGATAGTGGGTTCTCGGACAGTTGAGAAAGTCATTGAATCTGGATTTTCATTGATCTAGTTCTGTATCAGGTTACGCAATTGCCTGCCTGGTTATTGAAGTAGTCCGCTGGACGAAGGCCTCGGGTTTCTTTAGAACCAGGGATTGTCAGTTCTTGGAGCGAGGAAGCCGTTATTATTTTTCAAATATTGATTTTTATTATATTCAAACGCCTCCCAATCTATCACAAGCCCAATGGTCGATCTTCGTTCTCTAATTTAATTTAATTTAAAATTGTCTTTCGAAGGGGCCTCGTTGTGATTGCGCTCGGGGTAAAGAAAAAAATTATTTTCGACCTTTGGGTTTATGATAGATTGGGAGGCGTTTGAATATATGTAGTTTAATATTAGTCAGGCCACTACAGAGCTGCAAAAATGAACGAGGAAGAAATTAAAAATGAAATTCCAAATTCATATTGACATTAGGTATTAGCTTGAGTTTGGGGATCAGTGGCCAAGAGGATAAGAGCTAAGGCATCCCGGGTTCGAACCCCGGCTGAGCCTTTTGTCTATAATAAAAAAATATTTTCTTCGTTCCCTAATTTAATTGATTTTTATGTTTTTGCCTCTAATAGCTGGGTTGGAACCCGTAATGTTGTTTTACATATAAATATATTTAATTCGAAGCAAGTCCGAATTGGTTCATTTATATTCACTTGTGCTCGGTTTTTGCTCCCTAGTGTCCATGAAGGCCTTGCACATTTATATCTAACTAAAAATTGCAATTTTATCTTTTTCAGGGCCACATTTCTTATGCTTTGAATGCCACACAATGTTCATTAGTGAAGAATTTCTGGAGAAACATCAAAAGAAATGTATACATAGAAAATTACATTTAATTTTAAAAATTAAATTTCAATTGAGAAGTAATACATCAGCTGATGGTAAGTTCATTTATTTGATTGATAACCTTGGAAGCATTCTTCAAATTTTAATTTAGATGAACATAGACCTCTGTACCTTTGTCCTCCATTTTGCAAACCATTAGGATATTCAAGGGATTAAGTTTTTCAAGATTTTATTTCTAATAATTTTCATTGATAAATTAATTCCTTAGCACACTTTATACTACTTATCTAACAATATTATTGAATGATTTCACAATTAAAAATAACTAAACTACAATAAACTTTTCTGCTCGATATACAATTTCATTTTTTTAATACATTTATTTTTTACAGATAATGAAACTAGTGAAGATATTTACTGTGAAGAATGTTTGTCTGAATTCGAAAGCCATATGCAGGAAGGCTATTCAGAAGAAGAACTCTTCACAAGTCATCTGAGCGATCGGAAAAACTGTGCTGAAATTAAATCGGAACCGCTTATTGCCATGATTCCTCAGAGCGAGAAGGCCCCTAAAGTGACTTTAGATAATCGATATAATGCCGCCAAACGGTCTTTACAATGTCCTATCCATCAAGAAAAATTGCAATCAAAACAAACTAATCAATGTTTGGGAACTCATCCTAATAACAAGCATACAGGCCAAAAGCCTTTCGTCTGTGATCAATGCGACAAGGTTTTTCACAAAAGGTGTTCTCAAAAGGCATTTGATTATTCATACAGGCGAAAGGCCTTTCGTCTGTGATCAATGCGAGAAGGGTTTTTCAGAAAAAGGAACTCTCAAAAAGCATTTACTTATTCATACAGGCAAAAACTCTTTCGCCTGTGATCACTGCAATAAAGGTTTCTTACGGAAAGACGACCTCAAAAAGCATTTGATTATTCATACAGGCGAAAAGCCTTTCGTCTGTGATCAATGCGACAAGAGTTTTTCACAAAAAGCTGTTCTCAAAAGGCATTTATTAACTCATACAGGCGAAAAGCCTTTCATCTGTGATCACTGCGAGATGGGTTTTTCACAGAAGGGGCATCTCAAGAGCCATTTACTTTTACATACTGGTGAAAAGCCTTTCGTCTGTGATCAATGCAATAAATGTTTTACACGAAAAGCTACTCTCAAAACGCATTTATTAATTCATACTGGCGAAAAGCCTTTCCTCTGTGATCATTGTAACAAGCGTTTCTCAGATAAGAGTAATCTCACAAGCCATTTACGTATTCATACAGGCGAAAAGCCTTTCATATGTGATCACTGCAAGAAGGGTTTTTCATTTAAAAGTGATCTCAAAAGGCATTTACTTATTCATACAGGCGAAAAGCCTTTCGTCTGTGATCAATGCAATAAATGTTATACACAAAAATCTACTCTCAAAACGCATTTATTAATTCATACTGGCGAAAAGCCTTTCCTCTGTGATCATTGTAACAAGCGTTTCTCAGATAAGAGTAATCTCACAAGCCATTTACGTATTCATACAGGCAAAAAGCCTTTCATATGTGATCACTGCAAGAAGGGTTTTTCATTTAAAAGTGATCTCAAAAGGCATTTACTTATTCATACAGGCGAAAAGCCTTTCGTCTGTGATCATTGCAAGAAGGGTTTCTCACTAAAAGTTAATCTCAAAAAGCACATGAAAATCCACTCCTAGAAAATTGACTTTATTGCTTCTATTATAAATAACTAAATTAAATATAACTCAGAAATGTCAAACAGATAAATGATTTAAATTCGAAGCAGTTGAAACTCATCTCTGAAAACCAACAGTCATTTAGATTCAACCTTTATGTCTACTGAAACTATTTGTACTTCTCCTCATGTGTATATATTGTATGAATCTTTTGCTTGAACAATAAACAAGTCTTCCTCTCTGACATGTTTGAATATTTATTTTACCCAAATTTGTCCTGTTTATATCTTAACTTACTTTTTCAATTACATTCATCCTTTATAATAATATTTAACTCATTCATTACTCATAAAATAAACATGAAATAATTACTCGTTACGTATGACATGTGAAATTCCATGCAAATACTCTCAAAGTTTTAGAAAGAAAGAAGTGTCCATCAGTTTCACCCAGGCTAACTCGTAACCGTTCTGCTTGAAAATGATTTTCGCCTGAAAGTCATACTTCAGATCTAGAAACTCCGTCTGCAAAGAGTTATCAACCTTATCCACAGCTTCAAAGGAGAATGGATCTAGAATCCAATCAGGAATTTGTAACTTGGTCAAATCTAGAAATCTTGATTCCATGTCAGTTTTTAACTGGTCAAGGTGATCAATAAAAATAGGATTTTGTCTTCTGGGAGTTCAGGAGTCTCGTTATCTGACTCTGAACACTTTTTAAGGGTCGGAAACTGAATCCGCTCTTTACGGCCAATATTTACCTTGTGAATATCAAACTTGGCGATAAATGATGAAATAATTCCTTTGGCCTTGATAAGGTTCATTTTTTTTTTTTTTTTTAATGATATTGATGTGAGAAGGAGATACACCAGAAGGTGGATCCCCTAAAGGCCTGTATGGGCTGGCCCCTCCATCGTGAAAAGAACAGAGCAGAAGGAAAAGAAGCCGGGATCACGAGCCAATCTCAGAAACTTAGATACAATTCAATATCCAATTTACTAAGGTTTTAGGGGCTTCGAGCAGTGGTAAATTCTCCGCGCGATAAATTCGGTTAAATTTATCTCCCACTTAATTTTTATTACCAGACCCTATACTTACAGAAAAAATGTCTGGGTATAGCCGGGAATCGAACCCGAGACCTCCGGGTTGCCAGTCAGTTACTCTGACCATTACACCACGGAGGCGGACATCATCTTGTTTCCTTGAAGCCTTATATTGACTTTATTCATTTTTTCAAAAATATCTGTGAGATACGCAAGTTCCAACTTGCGATGCTTCAAATTCTCACCTAAAACAGGATCAGACGTGTCGAGAAACTCAGTAACTATGTCAAATAATTCGAAGAAACGGCGAAAACTCTTTCATTTGGAAAGCCACCTCACTGCCGTATTTAGAACCAAGCGTCGAATTGCTCATCATTTTCATGGCAAAGTTGTCGGAAAAGACGGTCATTGAAGGAATTAGCTTTGATCTTGTTGACACCAGTAATAAGCAGTTGTAGGGTTTCATGCAGGACACCACTCAATTTTTTCGCAGCTAAGGAATTGTAAACTCCCACCATCCTATTGTCATATATTGGCATGTTCCAGCATCAAAGGACATGCCGCCTGCTACTCCAAAATATTACCATTAAAAACAATTATATTATTATGAAGAAAAAAATCCTCTAAATTCCACGTTCACAACAGTATGTTTCTTTGTAATTTATTAGAAATTTAAATATTTTTTCTAAAAAATATTAATATAACATTATTTATATTTGAGAATGAAAATTACATTTAACAACTCGCAAGGGAACTGATTCCATTTCTTTGCACTTGAGTGGATTTTAATTCCCCCCCCCTTTGAATACTTATCGCCCCCTGATAACCCAAATCGCCCACTTGGGGGGGGGGGGGGCGATCGCCCCCAGGTTGGGAACCACTGATCTAAATGATTTAAATGTAAATTTATGTTCTGATATTATAATTTAAATTTATATAAGTAGTAAGTAATATAGTTAGTAAGTTGTTCCATTTCGTTATGAGTTTGATCAAAATGCCTTTTCATGTTGTATAATTTGATAGTTGATATACAAATAAGACTGTCGAATTACTTCAATATTACCCCACCTTGATTAAGGTATGGGGATTCGAATTTGAATTCTGCACGAATGTTAACAAAGGAAATAATTGCGTTAATAAATTCGTTTTAACAATTTATGTTTATTAACAACTTGACGGTTATTTATATATATATATTACAGCAAAACTTTTATTATTCTAAATACAAACAAACAATAACTCAGCAACAACTCAACAATAACTAACATCTTTGTTCCAAAAAATAATTTAAAAAAAAAAAATAAAAACCGACTTCAAAAAATTAAATGCAACAAATAAAATACACTAAAAGGTATAAAATAATTATTATCTTATTTAGTTACAACTAAACGACGAAATATTAACATGAAATTACTTTTTGAAGTCGGTACCAAACAAACTATACCTATAAGCGAGCGTACCCGCCAAACGTACTAAGTAAGATCCGTCGAGTGCGATTCATAAAAGGTATATGTTTGGCACCAACTTCAAAAAGTAATTTCATGTTAATATTTCGTCGTTTAGTTGTAACTAAATAAGATAATAATTATTTTATACCTTTTAGTGTATTTTATTTGTTGCATTTAATTTTTTGAAGTCGGTTTTTATTTTTTTCTTAAAAATTATTTTTATTTTTCTCTTTTTAGTGATGTTATTAATAGTGATCATATCATCAGAACTTGACCAAATTAATATGACACCATCCCTAAGACACCCCCTTTCGGATAAAAAAAGAACCATCGAAATCGGTTCATAAACAAAGAGGTTAGGTCTAAACAAACCTAATAAAAAAAGGTCTAATACCTATGAAAAAAAAAAATGGGACCAATCGGAAGCTAGACTGGACCCAATGCAAAAAAAAATTTTCAAAATCGGTTGACAATTGGCGGAGATATGAGGTAACATAGGCACAAAAAAAAAAAAAAAAGAAATTCAGTCGAATAGAGAACCTCCTCCTTTTTTGAAGTCGGTTAAAAACATGCCATCTCATCATTTCAAGTTCCGAGATGCCAATACACAGAGTGGCTCATCCATAAACCCTACATCAAACTCATGGCGCGAATTTGGAACCATTCTCTCTCGACAAAGACATATCAGACATTCCGCTTTCTCTTTAATTGATGGTACAACGAAATACAACTCTTCCCATTCTGTTTGAAATTCTCTTTCTTTTCATCTTCGAATTTTCTTTTTTTCTTTAATGACATTCTGATAATATGGAATATAGGGGTATGTTTTATAAAACTATGAGACAAAAAATGAAACAAGTTAATGCTAAAATGTTGTGTAATGGATTATTTAATTACCTTATTTAATTTTACTTAGGGAAAGTGGTGTTTGTGAAAGCGTTGAGTTGTTTGCCAAAAAAGAATTTAGTCTTTTAGGTTTAAAGTCGATTCCTCTATGTCCTCAGCAAAGGTAACGGATACGAAAACAACGCAGTTGCTATGGTTACTTATAAAATTTCCTCCCAAATTTTTAGCATTTCACAGAGAGAAGCCTATACACTCTTAATAAAGGTATTCCAGCAATAAAATCTTTACCGGGAATTATTTCCTGTTACAATCGTAATCAGTCTGAACTATATATATATTAATTATGTATAACTATACAACAATATGTATTTTATTTGTTAGAGACTATATGTACACAGTGGCGTAGCGAGCTTAACTCGCGCCCGGGGCACAATACCTTTTTAGCGAGGGTGGGGGGGGGGGCCCTCCATTCGAAAACCATATAATATTATATGTAAAATATACTCGCAAATTAATAAAAAAAAAAAAGTAAAATAAATAAAGTCATAGGCTCAAGCTAGGCTTTAAATTTGAGACAAAAAGTGTAGTTGAGAAAACACTGAGATTTCGCATACCCACACCATAGCAAACGATCCTAAAAAAAATATTTTCCCGCTGAACCACTTTTTGGATCCTCTATTTACTGGGCTAATTGTCAACTTTCTTAATTTTTTTCAGATTTCAATTTAAAAATAAAAACATGTACTCTTGTTTTTTAAATGTCCGTCAATGATCTTAGTTAATTATTTCACTTCTTTGTTCTTAAAAACAATCTGTAAGAAAAATACATTTTAATTTTTTTTCTATTTTATTTAAGAGTGACCGGATAAAACTGCGTTGGTTGTTTTTATATACGGTAATAAAATTGTTTAAAATAATAAAACTGTTTTATTATTTACACTTTACTTCAAAATAAAATTAGGCTTACTCTGAAAATGAAAAGGGGGCGATCGGTGTTAGTCAACATCCAGAAAGGGGCGATGGGCCATAAAAGGTTGGGAACCACTGATCTAGACACAAGTCGAGTCAGCCCTGCCAGTAGAAAAGACGTGTCATTTCTATTATGAATATATTATTACAGTTTGATTTAGACTATTAGTGTTCCTTTTTTTCCTTTTATTTACGAATTAACATTTATTATATTACACTATTATATTGCACTAAATTTAAAATATATTTTCCAGAAATCAATTATAATAAAAATAAACATTATCCAGCAATTTTTTGTTTTGCGGATCATTTGGCGCCCCTTTGTGAGTAGCGCCCGGGGCATGATAACCCCCCCTTGCCCCCCTCCCCCCTCGCTACGCCACTGGATGTACATATACTATATGATCAAGATCAATTTAGTGAATTTATCAATTTAATAGTTGGCAACAGTTTTACTAACTTCTCATTTCATTTGTCATTAAATAATATTAAAAAAAAAAACATTTCTACTTCTTATCCAATTGATTTAATATTGTATTTATTTATTTAATTTAAATTGATTGAAGATATTTATTCACTAGAAATGGCTGAAATTAAGCACCAAGACTTCAAGTATCCCATACACATAGGTTAGTTATTGTTGTGTCATTAAATACAATTAAAATTTTAGCCAGTCATCTTATTACATACATATTAATTATTTATTTATAATATTGTTATATTTAATTACTTTTTTATATATTTTAAGAGATATGGGTAAAAGTAATAATCAATCACATACTACTAAAGGACATTTGTGCCTGCCTCTGTAACTACCCCAGGGGTTGGGAGGTGGGGGCCAGGGGAAAGGTAGAGGTCCAGGGGGCTACTAAAAGGAATTTGTGCCTGCCTCTGTTTGTAATTACCTATGCCCCCCAGGGGTTGGGAGTGGGTGGGGAAGGTGGGTAGGGGGCTACTAAAGGGATTTGTGCTGCCTCTGTTTGTAACTACCTATGCCCCCCAGGGGTGGAGGGGGCAGGGGAAGGGGGCAGGGGCTACTAAAGGGCATTTTGCCTGCCTCTGTTTGTAACTACCTATGCCCCCCAGAGGTTGGGAGGTGGGGTCCAGGGGGCTACTAAAGGGCATTTGTGCCTGCCTCTTTTTGTGACTACATATGCCCCCCCCCAGGGGTTTGGGAGGTGGGGTCCAGGGGAAAGGTAGAAGTCCAGGGGGCTACTAAAGGGCATTTCTGCCTGCCTCTGTTTGTAACTACCTATGCCCCCAGAGGTTGGGAGGTGGGGTCCAGGGGGCTACTAAAGGGCATTTGTGCCTGCCTCTTTTTGTGACTACATATGCCCCCCCAGGGTTTGGGAGGTGGGGTCCAGGGGAAAGGTAGAAGTCCAGGGGCTACTAAAGGCATTTCTGCCTGCCTCTGTTTGTAACTACCTATGCCCCCAGAGGTTGGGAGGTGGGGTCCGGGGCTACTAATTTGTGCTCCTCTTTTTGTGACCTATGCCCCCCCCCAGGGTTTGGGAGGTGGGGTCCAGGGGAAAGGTAGAAGTCCAGGGGGCTACTAAAGGGCATTTCTGCCTGCCTCTGTTTGTAACTACCTATGCCCCCCAGAGGTTGGGAGGTGGGGTCCAGGGGGCTACTAAAGGGCATTTGTGCCTGCCTCTTTTTGTGACTACCTATGCCCCCCCCAGGGTTTGGGAGGTGGGGTCCAGGGGAAAGATAGAAGTCCAGGGGGCTACTAAAGGGCATTTTTGCCTGCCTCTGTTGGTAACTACCTATGTCCCCCCCCCCTCCAGGTGTTGGCAGGTGAGGTCCAGGGGACTACTAAAGGGCATTTATCCCTGTCTCTGTATGTATCTATCTTTATATGTTTGTATGCCCCCCCCCCCCCCAGAAGTGAGGGTTTGGGTCCAAAGGTGGGGAGTCAGGGATGTGGGGGTCCAGGGGGCTACTAAGGGGAATTTGTGCCTATGTCTGTACCCATATATATACCTATGTTGGGTTGGGAGGTGGGGTCCAGTGGTGAGGGCTTGGATCCAGGGGAAAGGAGGTGGTTCATGGGTGGCAAGAGGCCCGCCGAAGGCGGTTACCAATTTAAATGAAATTATATAAAAATAACAACATTTAATTCTGTTAAATTCCGCAAACATTTCTCTATAAAAATAAAATGTATTATATTATTCAATTTGTGGGTAGAGAGTGGTTGTAGAGGGGAGGAGGTGGGGGTCCAGGGGACGTAATAAAAGATCTTTGAATGAAAATATAATTTTCTATTCATACTCAGTTCAATAATTATTTTATTTTCCTCTTTTTCAGGTCGTCTATTTATATGCCGTTATTGCAAAACGATGTTTATTAGCGAATATTTTCTAGACAAACATCAGAAGAAATGTATCCAGATGAAATTCCACTTGATATTGAAGGCAAAACTAGAATTGAGGAGAAAAAGAATAGTTGAAGGTGAATTTATTCATATTTCTAGTTAGATATGAAAACTTAATTTTAAAGCCAATTTTAATTCAACAGGTAACGTTAGAAATGCCTGCTCAAAAATCCTCGACTCAATACCCAAACAAAAAAAAACTTCAATATCTACTCAAATTCACTTTGTAATTGAAATTTCATTTTATCTATTTGTTGTTGTGTTGTTGTTTTAGACATCGGCTGTCCAACGACGAGTTTCAACAAAAACAAAACCTTGGGAGATTATCACTGTGAAAATTGCTTTTGTGGTTTCGTAGAATTATCCGACTACGAGGGACATATTCGTGACCAGCATGCAGGTGACCTGCCCTTAGTGTGTACACACCAGGCTAATGAACAATCCAAAAGTAATCGGAAATTTCAACGTCATAGAGCCATGACTCATCCACCACACGAAAGAAGTAATTGTAATTTAAATTCAGAATCATTAAAGAAAAAATCTGAAAGTAAGAGAGATAATCACAGCGATCAAAAAGAAAAACATTTCACATGTTCAAAATGTCCAAACAAATTCACATCGAAAAATGATTTGAATCGACATATGGCGACTCATTCTATTGGAGAGAAATTATTCACTTGTGATCTCTGCGATAAGAAATTCAAACAAAAGGGAGATCTCACTAGACATTTACTGATCCACTCTGGTGAGAAATTATTCAGTTGTGATATATGCAATAAGAAATTCACCCTAAAGGGATCTCTCACTAGACATTTACTGATCCACTCTGGTGAGAAATTATTCAGTTGTGATATATGCAATAAGAAATTCACCCTAAAGGGAGATCTCAATAGACATTTACTGATCCACTCTGGTGAGAAATTATTCAGTTGTGATATATGCAATAAGAAATTCTCCCTAAAGGGACATCTCAATAGACATTTACTGATGCACACTGGTGAGAAATTATTCACATGTGATCTCTGCAATAAGAAATTCAACCTAAAGGACTCTCTCAAGAAACATTTACTGATCCACTCTGGTGAGAAATTATTCAGTTGTGATATATGCAATAAGAAATTCACCCTAAAGGGAGATCTCACTAGACATTTACTGATCCACTCTGGTGAGAAATTATTCAGTTGTGATATATGCAATAAGAAATTCTCCCAAAAGGGATCTCTCACTAGACATTTACTGATCCACTCTGGTGAGAAATTATTCGCTTGTGATATTTGCGATAAGAAATTCAACAGAAAGGACTCTCTCAAGAAACATTTACTGAACCACACTGGAGAAAAATCTTGAATTTTCTTTTTATTAAGCATAGCTCTAAATACAACTTGAACATCAGGGAAGAGAAGAAAGAAGCTGAAGGAAGAGGTAATTAATTTTTCGTAATTTCATCTCGGAGATAATCTGTATCCGTGGAACAAACAAAAAAAAAGCAAGTCTTTATTTTGCGATATCAATATTTCTCTCGAACTACTGAAATTAAAATCCTGAAAATATCGTAGTGAGGTTTACTTTTAAGACATAAATGGCTTCTATAATAATAGTTTATTTTTAATTTAATTCTTAAAAAGGCCCAAGAAACAAAACTCATGTTTTTATTTATTTATTTATTTAGCTGGTTTAGCTAGTTTTACGGACAAGATGTCCAATACAGAAAAAGAAACATATACAGGATACAATATTAAAACAATATGGATATAATAAAATAACAGGTAGGTATCAGAGGGAAAAACAAACTTATTACACTGAAGTGGTTTTTACAATGTGGCTGATGGTTTTAAGATGATTTTTTTGAGTTGGTGAGGAGTTGTGCTGGAAAGGTCAAGATTGGTCGAGTGTTTATTTGCTAGTGTTTGAATTCTGTCAATGGCGTTGGTTTTACCGAAGTTGGTCGAGTGATGTGGAACTACAAACATATCTTGGGATCTCGTGCTATGTGATGGGATTCTAAAATTTAGCCTAGATAGAATTTTTGGACATACGATTTTCCCAGAAATAAGTTTAAGCAGGAAGGAAATGTCATGGTAATCACGTCGTTGTTCCAGTGTGTTGAGTTTCAGGTGTGAAATTAGATAGTCATAATTCAAATTATCTATACTTATGCCTAGTTTATAATTAACCGTCCTCAAAAATTTATGCTGGACCCTTTCCAAGGATGCCTTATGTACCCCATAGTAGGGGTTCCATATTACACTTATGGTGATGTCTCTGGAACAAGAGGTGGTCCTATATAGTAGATAGGGATTGGCCAATGGGTCGTGTCGTTGCTTGTTTGTTTAAGTTTTGAAAAACCCTCCATAAGAAATACATTTGAGCCCATATTTCATTAGGCTGTATTTCATTTATTTTTAACCGACTTCAACAAAGAAGGAGGTTATCAATTCGACTGAATTTTTGTGTATCTATGTTACCTGATTTCTTCGCCAATTATTAACCAATTTTGATGATTTTTTGCATTGGGTTCAGTCCACTGCCCGATTGGTCCCGTTTTTTTTCATTGGTATTGTACCTTTTTTGATATGTGTGTTCAAGCATAACTTCTTTATTTATGGACCGATTACAATGATTCTTTTTTTATTGGAAAGGGGGTACTTTAGGGGTGGTCCCATATTAAGTTATGATGATATGATCAATGACAAAATAACGTAAATCTCCAATTCTTATAAGTAAATAATCGAAATTATAATAAATAAAATCTTAAAACATTCATTTAAAACCCGCAAACGTTTCGACAGAATTTCTATATTTATGAATTGAATTTTTTTTATCATTTTCTGATTCATTCGCCCGACGATTTCTCTTACGAGATGTATGCAAGGTATTATATTAAGTCACTATTAATAACATCACTAAAAAGAGAAAAATAAAATTAATTTTTATAAAAAAAATTAAACCGACTTCAAAAAATTAAATGCAACAAATTAAATAAGAATTTCTCAGAAATGAAATAAAATACACTAAAAGGTATGAAATAATTATCTAATTTAGTTACAACTAAACGACGAAATTGTTACATGAAATCACTTTTTGAAGTCGGTGCCAAATAAACTATATAAGCGAGCGTACCAGCCAAACGTACTAAGGGCCGGTTGTATGTCGTAAAGTAAATGCTTTTTACCACTAACAAACGGTAGATGGTAAATTGAGGGACTGGGATGGCCAATCAGATGGCAGGCACTGAAAGTGTCATCTGATTGGCCATCCCAGTGTCTCCATTTACCATCTACCGTTTGTTAGTGGTAAAAAGCATTTACTTTACGACATACAACCGGCCTTAAGTAAGATTCGTCGATTTCGATTCATAAAATGTATATGTTTGGCACCGACTTCAAAAAGTGATTTCATGTTAATATTTCCTCGTTTAGTTGTAACTAAATTTGATTATTATTTTATACCTTATAGTTTATTTTATTTTATTTTTTAGTTCTTATTATTTGATCTATTTAGTCTAAAAGCGAATGAAAATGGACGACCAAGACTAACGCAGGCAGAGGACGAGGTCTTGTCGGTCGCGCTGCATAGCTGCTACAGCCCGAAGCTAAATGTCGCGCTGCATAGCTGCTACAGCCCGAAGCTAAATGTCGCGTTGCATAGCTGCTACAGCCCGAAGCTAAATGTCGCGTTGCATAGCTGCTACAGCCCGAAGCTAAATGTCGCGTTGCATAGCTGCTACAGCCCGAAGCTAAATGTCGCGTTGCATAGCTGCTACAGCCCGAAGCTAAATGTCGCGTTGCATAGCTGCTACAGCCCGAAGCTAATTGTCGCGCTGCATAGCGTAGTGCGTTGTCGCTTCCAGTGGACGGATGACTAGGGTAATATGTAGTTTGAAACCGGACTGGACTTAGAACATATAACCAGATATTGTAGTCTCAAAATCCATTGGTCAGTGCATGTATATTATAGTGCATATTTTTGCCTATTCTATGACATATTTGGACTATTTTTACCCTATACACATCCAGTCCTTATTAGATACAATTTTATATTTTTGATGAAATGATATTTGAAATGGTTAATTCTTTATTTTCCAGACCAAGACAAAACCATTAATGGCTGCTGAAAGCTAAGACAAATAAGTAATTACTTATGATGAATCATATTTAGAAATTGGTCGACATTAATCTTTATGAAAAATCATCGGTGTAACTAAAATATGAAAATTTGCTCGACATATTGCAAAGAAACGTCTGAGGGATTTTATTACCCCGCCCCCCACCCCCTCCACCCACACACAAAGGTAAGCTTTATTCATGAATTTCAATTCTGATAAGATTATGCATTAACCTCATTCATATTATTTTAATATATTATCTTAATATATATAAAAAGAGAAGGTTATGTTTCATTCATCTATCAATGCACAGCCTAAACCGCTTGACCTAGAAAGATGAAATTTGGAGTGTATATTCTTTCAACGATTTATGGGTTTTTATTCATTACTATCTGTACCCGGCGTGCCCCTAGTACGCCTGTCCCAGCTGGGCCCTCCGGGCGGGGTGCCCTGGCGGGCGGCGTCTCGGGATTGAAGTATTAGCTGTCCAAAATTGATTACCTTTTATGTAAATTGTTTATATATATATAGGGATTTCTTGGGTGACTTTGACCATTTAAAGAAAGATTCAACTTCTTTGAAAATATTCGTTTATTAAAATGCAAATAAAAAATAAATCGAACAATGCTTGAAAATTTTTTCATAAATATAAAAGGGCAAGTAAACAACCCATCTACCCTTTTCTGAATGAATAGGTCTGAAAAGGTCTAAAAAGAACCCTTCTTTTGTTCTCTCTCTATTCTTATTATAACAAAAATCTATTCATTCATATTTATTTTAGGGGCTGTGAATAAAATTGAAAAATTAAATTGATTTTAAATTGATGATACTAAATCAGTGCGGTCCGCGAAAGTGAGAAAATAATGTGTACAAAATTTCATCTCAATCAGACAAATGGTGTCGGAGTCCATTAAGGTCAAATGGACAGACAGACATCCAAATTTATATACCGGGTGAGTTTTTTATCTTGAGACAGTCTTTCTTATAACTCAAAAACAGTTTCAAATAAAAGTTGATTTATATCAAGGGGGAAACTAAACTACGCCATTGTTTGTCGACCTAGAACAAGCTTTCAAGGGTATTTCAAGGTCAACTTCTGTTTTTTAAATGGAAACCTATATTTTTCTTTACACATTGCCTAAATTTTCAAAAAAAAAAAAAAAAAAACTGAAGAACTTTCATTAGAACTATTTTTTTATACGACAACAAATAAACAAAAGATTAAATCAATTAGATCTCAAAAAAATCCAAATAATAATTATTTTTAACAATTATTCAACTTAATTATCAAATAATAATGATAAAATATATTGTTAGGGCTCTCTTGAGGTGAGTGCTGTGTGGCGCTTTGTGCCGCGCCCCCCATCAAGTCGATGGGGTCCTAACAATCTGTTGAGTGCAGAGTTGTAGGTTGCGTGTTCATATAGGGTGTGTGCAGGGGAGGGGCTGCTGGATGGCGGTGGCCCCTCCAGATTCGCATGTTCGAATCCATTCGCTTCTCCAGTCGAAATCGAGTCGCTTTAATTATAGCATGGCTGAATATATTTCACTCATGCAAAAGCGACGCAACGATCCGACTGAGTCATCTAGCGGCCGTGTCTCAAGGCTCGTCGCCATGAGCGAGAGCGGGCCGCTACACCACACCCTTTCTTTCTTGGGTGATTGCCGATTACCGACTAAGTCAGCCGGGCAAGGCTCTATCCACCTAGCTGGTGGGTCAAGAGGCTGCTTGCTTTGCAATCACGTCGGGCGGTCACCAGTATTGTTAGGGCTCTCTTGAGGTGAGTGCTGTGTGGCGCTTTGATGCCGCGCCCCCCATCAAGTCGATGGGGTCCTAACAATCTGTTGAGTGCAGAGTTGTAGGTTGCGTGTTCATATAGGGTGTGTGCAGGGGAGGGGCTGCTGGATGGCGGTGGCCCCTCCAGATTCGCTTGTTCGAATCCGATTCGCTTCTCCAGTCGAAATCGAGTCGCTTTAATTATAGCATGGCTGAATATATTTCACTCATGCAAAAGCGACGCAACGATCCGACTGAGTCATCTAGCGGCCGTGTCTCAAGGCTCGTCGCCATGAGCGAGAGCGGGCCGCTACAAAATATTTAATTATTAAATAAATAATTTAATAATTTTCCGACTATGTTCTGTGACATTCCAAAGTGTATCGCAAGTCTTCTGGATAAATTCCAATTCCAATTTTCTTATTTTTTTTTAACAGATTTACATCACGATAAAATGAAGCTTGTGAGGGGGTTTTTCATATCAGGAAAACGCTCGGCATCCCCATAACACTATTTCCACATTCACCGAATAAATTAAGGCCATTTCAATTCTGTCTTCAAAAGAAATACTCCATTTTTATTATGGTAATAGGTACAATATAACTATCTACTGGATTGACACGAGAAATAAACTTTTTTAAACTCAAGAATTTTAAATAGTTCTATTAAGTAGAAAATAATCTCTTGAATCTGTCTATAATGAAGCTTTAATATCATTATGAACACTTATTTTTATTGTTGTGACTTTTCAATTTAATAATTAATTATTTAATCATTATTATTTGATAATTAAGTTGAATAATTGTTAAAAATAATTATTAAGATTTTTTTAGAGTTCTAATTGATTCATGTATTTTGTTTATTTGATGTCGTATAAAAAAATAATTCCAATTAAAGTTGTTCAGTTTTTTTTTTTGTAGATTCAGAATATCTATAGAAACATAAAGGTTTCTATTTAAAAAACAAAACTTGACATTGAAATACCCTTGAAAGCTTGTTCTAGGTCGACAAACAACAGCGTAGTTTAGTTTCCCCCCCGAGATAAATAAACTTTTATTTGAAACTTTTTTCCATATAATGCACTGTTTTTCAATTATAAGACTGTCTCAAGATAAAAAAACTCACCCGGCATATATAGATTATTCGATAATTAAGTTAAATAATTGTTAAAAATAATTATTAATTATTTTTTTTTTTTTGAGATCTAATAACTATCTATTGAATTGACACGAGAAATAAACTTTTTTAACTCAAGAATTTTAAGTAATTCTATTAAGTAGAAAATAATCTCTTAAATCTGAGTATAACGAAGTTTTAAGATCATTATAACTATTTATTTTCATTGTTGTGACTTTTCTATTTAATAATTATATTTAATCATTATTATTTGATAATTAAATTAAATAATTGTTAAAATAATTATTAAGATTTTTTTGAGTTCTAATTGATTCATGTATTTTGTTTATTTGATGTCGTATAAAAAAATAGTTCTTAGGAATGTTGCTCGGTTTTTTTTTTATAGATTAAATAGACGTATAAAAAAATATAGAATTCTATTTAAAAAACAGAACTTTACATTGAAATACCCTTGAAAGCTTGTTCTGCGTCGACAAACAATAGCCTAGTTTAGTTTCCCCTTCGATATAAACAAACTTTTATTTGAAACTTTTTCCATATAGTGCACTGTTTTTGAATTATAAGACTGTCTCAAGATAAAAACTCACCCGGTATATTGTAACACCCTGTATATATTGTAAATATTATACGATTACTATATTGAGTTTCTTGCCGGATTCTTCTCAGCCTAGTATTTCCGATCCGGTGGTAGACTCGTGACTTTCATCAAGTGTTGTCATCGTTTAACTTGTTTTTAATATTGTTATTCATATTTAAATAAAAAATTACAATGTCATTTTTTCTTCTTTTTTTTTAATATCCTTTCCATTGTTATGCTATCCTTAATTGATAATGTGGGAAATTAAAATTAAAAGGAGTGGCAAACACATCACGAGGGGGTGGGGGGTTAAAAGGGGCGAGGGGGGGGGCAATGTAACTTATGTGCTAGGGAAATTGGGCTTTATTTTTCTTACTTTAATGTTAAATTAATTACTATTGATTATTATGAAATATTTATCTGCTTCGCTATTTTTTGTTTATGGGGTGGGTGTGTCCCTCAGTGGCTGATCCAAGTGCCGCGTCCCTAAAATGGAGAATGAAATGTTTATATGGTGATGAAGGATGTAAGGAAATGGGCTTCCTGGTACTAATTCTATAAATAATTATAACACTGACCAACAATTAATAAAAGATAATGAGATGTTATTTATTCTGGAAGTACTACAATGAGCTCGACGAGGTATAGAGGCGTCTTCCTTGATGTCCAGCTCCCGTGGCGAGATTGTGTGGGTGTGTGTATGGGTGTACTCTCTCGAAGGTATGCTTAGCAATATATGGTATGTGTGTATGTAAGCGAAGACTTGAAGAGAAGAAGTGTATGTGTGTACTCGCTGTATGTATTGTAATGATAAAAACGGCAACCCCCTATTTAATCGGCAACTTAGTTGCCACCTTTTTTTATTTTCATTTTCAGATTTAATTTAATTTCCAACGGTTGGCGTTCTGCGAGACTCGATCTGAGTGCAGCTAATCTCAGGCCCGGGAAATCTCATGCGTTTGGCTACAAATGAGTCACACTCGAGAACAGATGACTGACCAGCCAGCACGCACTTTCTCTCGCTTGATATTTTTCTTATTCACGACGCAAATCATCCATCTTTATTCTTATCGTGGAGATTCATTATTTTTTTAATTTTATATCCTTGTATAAAGTCTTTCAATTAACGGACAAGCTTCACCCTTGCCATTAAGTATTTTCTTTTTTCTATTATATAAATTTAAATAAATATTCTTTTGAATATATTTTTCTTTGTTCAAATTTTTTACTTATTAATATCAATTATTTACTTGACTGGCAAGTTCGATTCTTGTCTCATATTATTATATTCTTTTACTTATTTTTTTCTATATAAATAAATAGTTTTTTTTACCTCTATATTATTCTTATTTTTCAAAGAGTGCTAACCATTACACACACGACCTTTTCCTTAAAAAGGGACCCTCATAAAGTGAGATTAACCCCTTAAATCGTTACAGTATTCTCTCTGCGGAGACTTGAATAGCAGAAGTATATGAAGTGTATGTGTGTATGTAAGCGAAGACTGGACTCGAAGAAATGTATATGTGTGTGTAAGCACGACTTGAATAGAATAGGTGTATATGTGTACTATCTGTGCTCTCTCTGCCGAGACTCGAATAGAAGTATATGAAGTGTCTATGTAGGCGCAGACTTCAATAGACCAAGTGTATATATGTGTTAGGGCTCTCGTGAGGTGAGTGCCGTGTGGTCTTGCCCCCATCAAGTCGATGGGGTCCTAACAATCTGTTGAGTGCGGTTGTAGGTTGCGTGTTCATATGGGGTGTGTGCAGGGGAGGGCTGCTGGTTGGCGTTTGGCCCCTCCAGATTCGAATGTCCGAATCCGTTCGCTCCCCAATCAATCGATCGCTTTAATATAGCATGGGTGATATTTCACTCATGCTAAACGACCCCCGATCCGACTGAGTCATCTAGCGCCGTGTCTCCAAGGCTCGACACATGAGCAGACGGGCCGCACATATGCACTGCCTGTGTTCAACTCACTGCGGAACTTGAATAGAAGTATGTGAAATATATGTGTGTATGTATGCACTGCCTGTGTTCAACTCCAATAGCAGAAGTGTATGGCTGTACTGCTTGTGCTCTACTCTCACTCTTGTCTCAAGTCATCAGCTCTCTCATTATTCGTAATTATCATTGCTGGTCAATTGTCTACCTTTCCTGGAACTCATCAGCTTTCTCTGCTCTATTAACTAAAACTCACATTAATTACATTTAATTCTGAATAAAAATAAGATATTTAATTGTTTTATTTTAAATAATTGGTTGTTTAACCGCAAGACCATTGCAACATACATATATTGAAACAAAGGATTAGCCCTTAAAAGGACAATTGCAGCCATAATAATAGCTATTGATTAAAATGCTTTTTAAATATAATAAAGTAGCCCTGAAAAGGACAAGTGGTTCAGTGTAATTGGTGAAGATGCTTTTTCAAAATAAGAATGATGTTTCAATATGTATGTATTCGCCCTTACGCTAGAATCTAATAGATTAATGAAAATCCACTTACCTATAGGCGTTGAAATGAAAATGGACTAAATGAGTCAGCCTTGGGTGGCCGCAGGTCACCAGCAGAGTGGCCGAGTGGCCAGGGTGGGCCCAGAGGGCCTTCCAAGGGCGATGCTTGCTATTCAGAAGGTTGGAACGAAACTGGCCGAGGGAACCAGGTGCATAGATATAAAGAATTAAGATGACAGCGAGAGAGTCAGTGCTCATTTGCAGTTCTAATTTGATGTTCTAAATTGATGTTAGTTCTAAGGTGATGTTTTTAAGATGACGAACACCCCTAGACGGAGACATGTAAGCCCCCCCTTTTGTAAATAAATGCATTTAATAATAAATACGTGTGTTATTAGACCCTTACGAGCCAATTTGGTGAAACCCGCCTCCTACAATAATATAATTAAGTTTTTCATCTCATGTTTAGAAAAATCAAACTTAAATGAATTGAATATTAAATTTTCAATATAAGTATTATACCAATTGTAAATAATTTATTTGTTATATAAAGAATTTCTTGAGGCATCCGAAGACGTATATGTTATTATCAAATTTCATATATTTAATAACATTTCACCCTGCCCTCGGATGTGTCTTAAATATTTCACTTAATATAAAATTATAATATGTGATTGCTATAAATACTTATATTTAAATGAAAATGAAAATTTTTTATTAGTATTATTAAATAGAAATATTATTTAATTTTTCCTCCTAAGAATTTTAAATACATCCACTTATTTATTTTAAATATTCCCGCTTACAATAAAATCAAATTGAGCTCTTCTAGCCACACCCTGGATTTTAGCGCTAGTGCTTTACGGACAGAGTGCAAAACAATCAACATAAATTCGGGGAAGAGTTGCCAATCTATATATCTCTTATCTATGGATTTAAGCAACTGTTATAGAACTTGGTACCTGTTTAGAGGATACAGGAAATTCCGCACGTGCGATCCAATCAGAAGAAGTGGGCGGGCCAGTTAAGCCGCCAGATTCGAACATGAACCTGCTTTATCGAAACTAACTTCTATTTTATAAATATTAGCCTATACCTCAGTGGCACAACCACGGGGATGGGGGGGGGAGGCTGAAGCCCCCCCCAGGACAAAGAAAATAATAAAAGTAAAAATGAAAAAATTAACAAATGAAAATGAGAAAAATAGTTGGTAAATTTTAATAAATATTTTCACTAAAAATTAAGACAAAAAACAAAAGAATTATCATAAGTGAGACTGTTGCTTATTTTTAAGAATGCAAGTAAATATATTTTTCCCGTGCTAGTCTTATTAAAATCCTGGTTGCGCCCCACTGCTATACCCCTATACCTATTTTGCAAATATTAACATATAAAATATCGTCCAAATAAAATTTATTATCTGTTGCTTTCAATATTTTTAAAATTAAGAAAAAAATAGTTCAAATGATAAACAATTTTATTAAAAAATTTTTTTTTAAGTATTAATTTTATATGAAATTTATTTAGTCTGATCTGATAATGATCTTAATTTATCTGTTCCTTTCAATTTTTTTATTGTTTAAGAAAAAATACATAGTTTCAAAAGATAAATTTAATGAAAAAATTTTGTTTTGTTAATTTTATATAGAATTTATTCAGTCTGATTTGATATTGATCTTAATTAAAGGAGACAAGGAAATGTAAGAAAATATAATTTTATATATTTTATTTATTTATTTTACCTAGACCTGCAAGGAAATGGATCCCTGGGTCATATATGTACATTCTATTGAATTAAAAACAAAACAAATTTAATTAAAATAATATTTGTAGATTATCAATTACAAAGACGAAAAACATTCATTCAAACATTTTAAAAAATAGCAAAAAGCTCTTCCTGGGAAAAGTGAAATAGCCATCCCGGCATTCGCCTTAAGCTGTTGAGGAAAACCAGGGTAAAACCTTAACAAGGATGGAAATATAAAAATTACTGCATAATAAATTGCCAGACAGAGCTAAATCAACATTATCATTCTGAAAAATAAAAAAACAATATTCGTCAATAGGCATTTAAATTCATCTTGCTCACTAGTACTTGAATTGAAGAAAAAGGGGATTAAAGTAATTATTATTTATGCAAACTAACCTGTCTTATTTTTTTTTTTATTTGGATAGTACATCTGTTTTTCAGTTTTTCTCTTTTTACAAATATTTCGACTTTCTTCATCATTTTTAAATTTTGTGAAAACCTTCATACATCTTTCAAATGAACTTTCATTCAAAGAATTGACATAATTAAACAGCCCTTCTGTTAGAATCTATAAATTTAAGATTTTTGATTTATTATTAGTGTTTCAAAGCAATTTTTTTCAGATAGACACCTGTCGTCTTTTTTCGAATTCGATTAACTTGAATTTTGGTCATCGTTTTTCTCTTTAATTAAATCATTAATTTCTTCTTCGTGATGTATTTTGCTTGTGGTATGTTCTTCAATATATAAATCTTCTTCAGTGATTTCTTCTCTGTATGAAAGCCCTGTAACATAATCGCTTCTCATTTCGAAAAGACAAACAGCATGTATATGTTTACACATGGCTGTTTTTATTACTGATTCTGTGCAATTACACTTATACCTATGAATGCATATTTTGCATTTATGGCAATATGCCGACAAACAGTCTTCATCGCAATTAGAATCATAAGATACTTTATAATATTTTTTACTTACCGAATGAGATTCGACAAGGAATTCACCTACCTGAGATGAATGTTTCACTTTACTTGATATTGCTTTGTTATGGGCTTCCATAGTTTTTCGGTGCTGGTAATTATTTGCAGTTGGCCTTTCAAAATGTATTATTTTGTTCCAAACTTTTTCATCTATAATCTCTTCCAATATATCCAATAATTTTTCAACACTATTAAGAAATTTAGAAAGATTTATTATGGTTTTTATATCTTTCTGTAGGTACAATTAAATAATTAATTAACCGGATATTTCTATTTTTGGCCATTTTATTATATTTTAGAAATTTATTTAGACTTTCAATGGCCATATTGGTATTGATGCCAACATTTTTCCTATAACAATGAGCCCACTGCATTGTTCTATCGGAATTCTGAAAATAATTACTAAAATCGAGGGAAAAAATATGTTATTGTTTTTAATCAGTAGATTGTGGTGTTGGTGCATGGTGAAACATCTTTAATAAAGATAAGAGTAAATAAATATTTTATTTAATATGGATTTACTATGAGTTAAGGATACTGGGTCACTTATTTCACATTAAAATTAAAAAATTAAAAGATATAAAATTTTTTTTTCTTTTTCAATATATATATTTCGGGCTATCAACCCATCTTCAGGAAATACAGAAAGCAACTTATTTACTCTTATCTTTGTTATTGTTTTTACGAATGCATCTCGGAGATGTGAGTTTACTTACTTTTTTAAATATTTTAAAAATTCAACTTCTCCTTTTTCTTCTAATTCTTTAAAATAATTTTCCTTTAACTCGATAAATTTTTCAATATTTGTCTCTTTCATTATTAATCGCATTTGATTTTTCAATTTATCTTTGTTTTCTTTTATTTTAATTTTTGACCGGCCTTGAATATTCCAGTTTTTGACTACATGCCATGAGCAAAGCAAACGTCTAGGCATTTTTTCTGTGGTCATTACTTTTGTCCAGGCGTTATAATATTTAACATCATCGTCGGTCATTATGTATTCAGTCTCAATGTTACATCCAATCCTTTCTTTGAGGGCTTGAAAAAAGATAATCTGAATATGTTGATCCTGCCTGTTAGAAAGAATAAATCATTTAGTCAGCTTCAATATTTTCTCTTAATTATTATTTGTGGATGACTTTGTAAAAATAATTTGAATGTTTTGATCTAACCTGTTTGAAATCATAAATGCCACTGGGAAACCTATATTGTTTTCATCCTTAACAAGGACTGTTGTCAAATCCCAATTATTCCTATTTGTTCCATGAGTTCCATCAATACAAATAATGCGTTTGTATTTATGCAACTTTTTTTCCATGACATCGTTCATAAAGCCAATAGCAAAATCTGTATCTTGCAACCCAGGGAAACGTTCACCTAAATTAAATTAAATAAATCCACCAATAAGATTCAAATAACCTAAAGTGACTTAACTTAACATACCAATTGGTTTAAATAAAAATGCATGATTTTTTCCTTGACTGTTCCATTCTTCAACTTTTAAGGATGTAGCAGTCATATCGTCATCATGTCGTCTCTTATCAATATTAAATTTACGACTTATATATGATATATCATCTCTATTTGTTATATTAATACGTTCCAATTTGTTGTTTTGGATTCTCCTTGCATCCTGTATAATTCTCTCCTTGGAAACTCCTGCAGTTAATTTTTTGGCGATAATCTTTTGTTCTGCTTTTGATAATCTTTTAGTTCTTAATTCATCAACATGTCCGATATGTGTTTCAAAATATTTCACAGAAACCAAGCCTAATATACATACAAGATAATATTATATATATATAATAATAATTATAAATAGTAGGTAGGTATAAACACTTACCATTTCTTTCGATTTTTACATTGATTCTTGAAGGACATACTCCTGAAATTCTAATGCTCCCTCCACATTTTGAATTAATTTTTTGACTTTTACTGATAAATCCTAAATTAGAATTGTGAAATTAATAAATGAATATATGTTTAGGTACTTCACATATGATAAGAGCAAAGAGCATACCTCTAATATCACTTCGATTACAATCGTAATATCTACGATCTATACCACTAGTATCTGATGTTCTATGACTAGATGCATAATCAACGTCTCTATTTTCTAGGTGTCTCCAAACTTCAAACTCTTCTAAACTTTTAAATTCAAAATTAGATTGTTTAATATTTTGAGAATGTGTTTGCGTCAAATGTTTAATTAAAACATGATGATATCCAAGAGGTTCTTTTTTTTCTTTAGGACACAATGGACATAAAATATGATTTTTTTTAGATTTATTTATATCGACAACTTTATGAATATCTCTCAAATGTCTATTCTTTTCAGATTGCCTGCCAAATGTCTTAATGCATAATTCACAAATAATTTTAGCATCCATGATAGGAAAATATTAATATTTTTTCTCAGAAAAAACTTTTTAATTTTGTAAGCCTAAAAAATAATAATAAATCATAATTTTATTTTAGGTGGACAGTATTTAAATGTTTGAAATAATATAATTTTAAGCTTACCTTATATTAAATATGTTACTAAATCAATATATATTTTGGTACAATATTACAGTATGTTTTATGTTAAACTGTTTAAAGACATCTGATTGAGAACCGTTAATTTGAAAAACTGTCAAACCAAATTCAAATATCTTGCGTTTTTTTGAAAAGATGAATAAAGAACTCAATAATTTTTGGAATTACTGTCATTATAAAATACATATTAAAAAAAGCTTTAGAAAAATAAAGAAATAAATGAAATATAAATTAAATTTAAATCTATGGAAAATTGAAACTTGAAAATTGATTTTTTTTTCAATGAATATAGATATCTTTTAAGGTTTAAAAAATAATTGTTGCTTTTATCTAAATCTATCTATCTATCTATCTATCTATATATATATATATATAACCTAATATATATATATATATATATATATATAGGTATAATTAAGGCTAATAATTATAAAATAGAAGTTAGTTTCGATAAAGCAGGTTCATGTTCGAATCTGGCGGCTTAAGTGGCCCGCCCACTTCTTCTGATTGGATCGCACATTGGATCGCACGTGCGGAATTTCCTGTATCCTCCTGTTTAGATCTCAACTCTTTTGTCGGCGACCTCAAACGACGTTTGTACCGAACTTGGTCCCTTTGTCACATTTATATGTTTTTGGACAGATACTATTTGTTGAATAATAGGATATACTTTTATGAAATAAAACTGAGTAGTTTTTGCTATTAAGTAAAGTTTTATTACATTTTGCTACTTAAATACAATAATAATATGTACTTATAAATATAAGTAATATAGAAAATAGAAATAAAAAAAAAAAGAAAAAAAGTAAAATAGACACATAATATACAAAATTAATTAATAATTATAAAATAATTAGAAATAACTAAATAGTTTACAAGGATAGAAAATACAAAATAATCATGAAAGTGGAAACATTTAATTTTTAAAATTGTTCAAATAGAAATTTTCCAAAAATAATAAAATGTACCTATATACAAAAAATCGCTAAAAATTTGATCTTGATCAAGAATCGAAAAAAATTCTAGCTACTTCTTTTTTTGAAAGGTACTTACGTAAATTAGCGCCCTTTTAATTATTTTATTTTCTTAATTTTAACGCACATAATAAGTTCATGGAATTGTATAAAAGAAATAAATCTCTATGCCTCTCAACTACAAAGAGACCGGAAGATCTATTAAAATTCACACTTCCCAGTATCCCGTTAATTATAAATTTTATACTGGACACTTTGGATCGTAGTTGATCTTTATCCTTAATTAATTTGACCCAATATTTTGCCAAAATATAATAAAAGTTTTTTTCAAATTCGTATAAGTAAGTTGAGTTGCATAACAAATGTTGCAATTCAATTTCTTTTAAATTCATGCATTTGTTTAAAAGTAGAATATCTTCACAATCTAGGTCACAATATGTCAAATAAATTTTTTCTAAATGTTCTGTATTATTATCGACAAATGGTTTAAATTGAGGCCCGGACACCCACCAACATCCTTTTGAAATTTAATTCGATAATATTTTTACAATTGTCATGCAAAATCTTCAAGTGACGGTCCGAAACTGGCGTGTCGGCCCTTTTGGAAAAAATCTATTTGTTTTAATTTCGGTAAATAATTTATGACGTTTTCTGCCAAGTGTGTATTTGTGTCCATTAAATTCAACAGATCATTCACGTCCAAATGGATGAAAATTCTCTCCTGAAGAATGTCTAAACTTGGTACCGTGAGTAGAGACATCGCTACAAAAAAAAAAAAAAAATATTAGGTAATTTTAATTTATTGGGTTGGTACTACTGGCAAATTATTATTCTCATAAAACTAAAATAAATATTGTTGTATCATTTGCGTCCATAATAAATTTGTAATAGCAGGGAATTGGACAAAAATTAAAAACACAGAGTTTTTATTAAATGGGCCAGACGTTTCGTCAATTTATTTTGACTTCCTCAGTGGCCCATTTAATCACTCTTTGTCAAAAAACAATTTCACTATACGACAAAACATCATTAATCTTTTTTTAAATACATTCCTGGCTCCAATTAATCAACAATCTTGGACTTTTCTTTAACAATTAAAAAAGAAATGAATTTTTTAATTAATAAACAATCTTGAACTTTTCGTTAACAATTAAAAAAGAATATTTTTTAATTAATCAACAATGTTGTGCTTTTCGTAAACAATTAAAAAATAATATTTGGATAATTTATTTGTAATTAAATTATAAGGTAATAAAAATTTTAGGTACTTACTTTTGAAATGATAGCTGAAGAAATCAAGTAAAAAGATCCCAACGTTGAAAGATGATTTGTTTTTCTCCACAAAAAACGTGTAAAAATACAATAATTGTTCTCTATATTGATGTAAAATAACTAGTTAAACACTAGAAGTATAGGTATACTGAGAATGGTTTAAATTTCTAGACAAGAGCTCCTTATATAGAGGGCGCATGTGTGTTTTTTATTTGGCCACAGATGTCGTTGCTGATTTCGCGCTCTTTTCAACTGATATTTGAAAATAATAATAATAATAATAATAATACTATATATATTTGTCTAGATTAATTTGTAACAACGCTTAGAGAAATTTCTCTAAAAAAATTACCGTCTTGCCTAGAATCGAACCGACGAACTCTTGAACTAAGGGCATTAGCTCTAGCCATTACGCCATTGAAACATTAATAATTATATTTTGATTTCTGTTACTAAAACTATATATTTTTGATTTAGACTGTGTCGAGATAATATTGTATTCATTTGAACTCGAATGAAAATGAAAAAACACCAATAGATTTTAAATTAAGAAACATTAAATATATATTAATTAACGAGGCAAATTTGAAATATAATTGTCAGCTCGGATTTTAAACTGATGGCTCCAATCGATTTTCATTAACCAGGCAAATTTGAAATATAATTGTAATTTTGAAATGAAAGACTCCAATTCATTTTAAATTAAGAAACATTAAATATATTTTTTGTAATTAATTAAATTAATTGAACCGCGTAAATTTGAATAATTTCCATGATTCAGCCTGCGAATTTTTTGCAGTTCATAAATCATTTCATTATTTTTGTTTTGAAAAGGAAAAATGAAATTTAAATTTAAATATATTCATAATTATTCCTCCCCCCCCCTCCACTCAAAAATTAAAGAGGCGAAACTTTTAAGAGACGATGTATTTTCGGTAGTTTACGGGTATACATTTGGAGTGTGGTTTTTTAAGAGGAATAAAATTTTTGGACCGAGACGCTGCCCGCCAGGGCATCAGCCCGGAGGGCCGAGCTTCGAGGGCGTGCCGAAGGCACGCACGAAAAGCTCGTATATATATATATATATATATATATATATAAATAGCCTAGATTAATTTGCAGCACGTAATGCTGCTGACAGGAAGCTGATGCCGTGGATATATTCGCGGCAAATTTGAAATATAATTCTAATTTGAACTTGAATTTTGAAATGAAAGACTCCAATTGATTTTAATTTAAGAAAAATTAAATATATTGATAATTATTCCTCCCACTCCCGTCCCTCACCACTCAAAAAATTAAATATTCAATTCGCTTTTCTTTGCGCACAGAAAAAGAAATCAAGCTTGAGTTGTTTGCCATAAAAAGAATTTAGTCTTTTTGATTTTAAGTCGATTCTTCCACGTTTTCAGTAGAGGTTGCCATTAATAGTCAAAACATCAAAG
>JAKCPI010014816.1:0-34200 GCA_023213315.1 Euborellia annulipes | reverse complement strand
TATGTATATAATTAAGTAATGGAGAGGGATTCAGCCAATGGGTAGCCTCTGCTGAATAAAAACTCCCAATTATGGAAAACGTGAATAATATATATTATATTAAATATAAGGGGTTCAAGATATTAATAATGTGCATAAGATTTTGAAAATTTGAGATGGTAAAAAACTTTCTCTAGTTACTAATTTAATTTAAAACAATTTAAGAACATCAACAATGTTCAATATAGATAACAATTATTAATTTATTTAGTAAATAAACAAAACATTTTATTTATATTCCATGACATTTGAAAACTAACCTGTATAAGTTGGAAATTTGTGTTCAGACATGATGAATATATTCTGATCAAGTTCAAATTATTAATCACTAAAAGATTATAATATAGAATGGAATAATCGTCTTTTAATTTAATAAAACTATATATTTTAATATGAGTATAAAATAATATATTTTTATGTTTTCAGATAATGAAAAAAAGCAATAATAATCCCGCCAGATGTCAGGTCAGGGGGCCCTCAATGAAAAACTTCCCGCCCTCTCTTAAATATAAATCATTTTAAACAATTATGTATTGTTCTGTTCTGTTGGCGATTTAAAAATATCTATATTTTATAAAATAAATTACGAATAATAATAAAATATTTTTGTTATCTTCTAAAAATAAAATTTTAGAATCAGGAAGCTTCCTCAGTTTTTTTTTTTTAAATATTTCCTAGTAGGGTCTTTTGCTAGACCCCACCAACCCCTATCCCCCCCCCACTGACCCTATCCTTTCCCCTAGACCCACCTCCGATCATCATATACACACCGCCAAGCCCATTCATGTCCTCTGGACTCTCTCCTCTTCTCCTAAATCTGATCACTCTCCGAACCCCATAAATCCGGATGGAGGATTAAAATTTGTGGACCTCCACCATTTAGAACTTACATATATATATATCAATAGAAAAAAGTTTCACTTTCGTCGGGCATGGATTCTAACGAACATATTTTTTTTTTATTTAATTCTCAATCCAAATAAAAAACGACCTTTTTATCAGAATTTTAAATTAAAAATAATATTATTATATCAGTTTTAATTGCAGAAAAAAGTTACCGAGCATCCCCTAGGTTGTATTTATAAATTAAAACACTAACAAATAAATAAAAACGTCGTTCTAATTTGGTCTAACTATTATATATATATTTGTTAGTGTTTTTGATAAATAAATATATATAAGAAGCAAGGGGCGGATCCAGGAATTTTTTAATGGGGGGGGGGGGGGAAATTAAAAAAATTCTCATCGCTATATAGAATATAACAATATTTTTATTTTAGTATGAAATTCAATTAATTAATGTTTATTTACAAGAAATATATTACTTTTATACTAGGAGTGGTACCAGACTTTCAATTGGGGGGGGGGGGGGCATGCACTGCCACCCCCCCCCCAGGAAAATTTGGAAATTTCGTACTTCAAAAGTAGTTTTTAGAGGCGATTTTGACCCTCTGTAAAATTAAAAACATACAAAAAGAGCGCATGAAGAAGGGGAAAATATACAGGGTTACCTATTAAATGTGTATATTATAATATACTTGGACTATATTTCGCTAATTGAGTTTTTCATATTTATATACTAAGTTTATAATGAAATTACTCATGTACATATATATGTGGGATCGGATACACTAATCCCAGGCGTGTTCTTCTTTATTCAATGGAACTGGTTGTCTAGGGTATGAGATTTATCAAATAAAAGTTTCACTTATAATACAAAATATATTTATTAACAAGTATAATATTATATACAAATGAATGATAACTTTTATTCGAAGGGCGTTAATTTATAAAGCGTAAGAGAGTTCGTAAAGGGGTTGCTGAATCTATCGTGTATCGTTATGCGTATTCGTGTGTCTTGACTTGTTCGTCTGATGGTCAAATTGCAAGTGTCGTTGATTCGAACGTTGGGTAGGTACTGTCGAATAATCAGGTAGTGGGAAAACTGGGATATTTCCTTACACTCACTTTCTCTTCAGAGAATGGTCTTTGTTGAAAGGAATCAAATACCTTTGTGCAAGGGTTCTTTTTGGCTGAAGGTTTAAGTTGACGGTCACATTGCTTGGCAGATGAGTGCGATTGAAAAATTTTATTATAATATTTCAATTCCACATATATATTTGAATAATGTTTGCATGGTGGTTAATAAATTGGTTGAGACTACTAATAGTCCAGACAAATTACGATTTGAAAAGGAAATAATTCCCGGTAAAGATTTTAATGCTGGTATACCTTTATTGGTACTCCAATATTACTACCCTAAGTTTTCTCCCAAATCTGTGTTGTGGAATTTTTTTCTACGCGCCTCAAAATGAGAAAATTTCCGAGTTTTTTCAGTTTTTCTTGAATAACTCTAAAACGGCTTATCAAATCAAAAAATATCTATTAGATAAATTAAAGCTCTTTAAATTACGCGTCAAATAATACCAATTTCATCTATTTAGGTTAAGTAGAACCGGTACCAGCGCTTGTCAAAAAACAGCCCCCGGGATCACTTTTGAATATCCCTAAAACTCGTACTTTTTTCGATTTTTCCCCCATTTTGACCATGAAGGTGCAGGTTTTCGACAAAGACGACTCTATACATTTTTAAACTAGATTAAATTTGCTACAATTTAAACAAAGTTTCATCTTAATTGGATAATGGTAACCCGTGCCGCAATGAGGTTGAAGTTTGCAGTTTTTTGCACAAAATCGCAGTTTTTCCTTCATAAAATGAAAACCACTCATCCTAGAAACTTGATTTTTGTCTCATTCTCTAGTAAATTTTGTTGACTTGAACGTTTACTTGGACCACTTTTTTGATAAAACTCTTATATTTATAGATATTCAGATTTGATAAGCCGTTTTAGAGTTATTCAGGAAAAACTGAGAAAACTCCGAAATTTTCTCATTTTGAGGCGCATAGAAATATTTCCACAACACAGATTTGGGGGGAAAACTTAGGGTAGTAATATTGAAGTACCAATAAAGGTATTTCAGCAATAATTACCGGGAATCATTTCCTGTTGCCATTTTTTCACGTAATTTGCATGTACTATTATATTAATGTAAAATAGATATTTTTTAAAATTAAAAAAATCTTAGTTACAGCTTCTTCTAAAATGAATGCCACTATTTTATTCTATAATCTACTTATGAAAATTGAATAATATATTGTAAATAAAAACTTTTGAATTGAAAAAAATCATGATATCCCAACAGCCATCGAAGGTAACAGTAAATACATATTTTGAACAAAACAAATACTTACTAGCCCAGAAGCCCAGTATATCGGGGGGGGGGGGGGGGGGGGGGTGTTCCAGCTTACATTAATTGCGGGAAAATATTTTTTTTCTAGGATCGCTTGGTATGGTGTGGGTATGCCAAATCTAAGTTTGCGACCTCGAAAGTGTGGGGGACAACTTTTGAAGACTTTTTTCCAGTTTTTCGCTTATAACTCGAAAACAGTTCATATTTTGTAAATAACCGTCCTATAGTAAATTACAGAGGACAAAATTTCGAGAAGAAATAGAAAATTAATCCAGTCGTTCGATTTTTTATGAAGATTCAAAAAACAGCCCCCGAGATCATTTTTGAATATCCCTAAAACTCGCACTTTTTTCGATTTTTTTCCTATTTTGACCATGAAGGAGCACATTTTTGGCAGACGACTCTAGACATTTTTAAACTAGATAGAATTTGCTACAATTAAAACAAAGTTTAATCTTAATTGGATAATGGTTACCCGTGCCGCAATGAGGTTGATGTTTTGAAAAAATGCAATTTTTTGCAAAAAATCGCAGTTTTTCCTTCATAAAATGAAAACCACTCATCTTAGAAACTTGATTCCTATCTCATTCTGTAGGAAATTTTGTTGATTTGAACGTTTACTTGGACCACTTTTTTGATAAAACTCTTAGATTTATAGACATCCTACATTTTCCGGACAGGATATGATCCAAATCCTCAAAAGCGTCAGAGTGGTCTCTGTCGAAAACGTGCTCCTTCATGGCCCAAATGGGAAAAAAATCGAAAAAAGTGCGAGTTTTTGGGATAGGTATTCAAAATTGATCCGGGGGGCTGTTTTTTGTATCACCATAAAAAATCAAACTACTGGACCAATTTTCTATTTTTTTTTTAATCGCCGCGAAATTTTGTCCACTTTAATTTACTATAGGAGGGTTATTTACAAAAAATGGACCGTTTTCGAGTTATAAGTGAAAAAACTGGAAAAAGTCCTAAAATTTCGAGGTTTTTCGGCCACCAAAAGTTGTCCCCAACACTTTTGAGGTCGCGAACTTAGATTTGGCATACCCACACCATACCAAGCGATCCTAGAAAAAAAATTTTTCCCGCAATTAATGTAAGCTGAACCACTTTTTGGATCCTCTCTGGCCGCGCTTGCTAATAAATATCCACAAGGTGGAAATAATTTTAATCGACGTTAGGCATCCCAAATAAGAGTTACCCAGACAGAAATGAATGTTGCAGCAATATTACATTGCATTATTAAACCTTGCAGGAACCTTGCAGCAATATTCCCTTCTGTCTGGGTAAATGAGTTTGCAACGGTTTCTGGCTGGTGCTAAATTTTTGAGGGCCTAAAAAACACGAAAATTTTGGACTTTTTTCAGATTTTTGCTTATAGGTAACTCGAAAACCATGAGATCTACCGAAAATTTCACTCTTACCAAAATGAAAGGGCATAACGTTAAAGAATAAATAAAATAGAACGAATAAAGTTGAAATTGGTTCAGGCTTTACCACAATTGATCGTCAAATATAGTCAATTTTGGCGGAAAAGTTAATTATGCTTATTAGGTGGTCACTAGAAACCACACTTCGAATTTTTGCGGTGCTAACAGCCCCCATAATAGTTGCCAATTGGCTAAAAAATTAGATATGCAAAGTTTCAACTTAATTGAACAACGGTAGTCCCTGCCACAATGAAGTTAAAGTTTTTGAAAAACAATTAGTAGAGATTGTGGTGTTGGTGCAAGGTGAAACATCTTTAATAAAGATAAGAGTAAATAAATATTTTTTTTTCTTTTCTTTTATTGGCCCTTGGAACATAGATGCCCACCATTTAGCCAAAATAAATATTATATGTAATTAAATTAGGGAACGAAGAAAAGATTTTTATATTAAAGACAAAAAGGATCAGCCGAAATTCCAGCCCGGGATCAGGAAGAGATTAAAAGATTAAATAAAAATGAAATTACATAATTCATATATCCGACATTGAGTATCGGCTTGGGTTCAGGGATCGGTGGCCAAGAGGATAAGAGCTAAACCTCTTATAAAGGCATCGCACTGCACATGCGAAAATCCCGGGTTCGAATCCCGGCTGATCTTTTTTGTCTATAATATAAAAAAATTTCTTCGTTCCCTAATTTAATTTAAAAATTGTCTTTCGACTCGGCCTCATTGCGAGTGAAGAAGAAAATTATCTTCGACCTTTGGGTTCGCGATCGGGTGGGAGGCGTTTGGATATAGTTTAATTATATGTAATATTTATTTACTATGAGTTAAGGATTCTTGGTCACTTGTTTCACATTAAATGTAAAAAAATAAAAAAGATGGCTAATTCTACGGCTATAAATGTAATTAAAAAAGGTCAAATTGAAATAAATACCTCAGTAAATAATTCAATTACTGTCAGTGAAGATGCATGATACTCTCTACGTTCCTGATTTGCGTACAAACCTTATGTCAGTATCAAAAATAACAAAAAAGGGGTTACAAAGTAACATTTACGAAAAATATTGCAAAAATTACAGATTTTAAAGGTGTAGTGAGTGCAATAGCAGATAGAATAGATAATTTATATTACATTAGAGAAGAAAAGAAAATTCACGAAATAAAATACGTAGAAAACCCCACTTCAAGAATTAATCTTTGGCACAGACGTTTTGGACATTTAAATGAAAACGATTTGAAGAAATTAAAATCTAGCAACTCAGTTTTGGGACTTAAATTCCCAAATGAAAATTTATCAGCGTGTGAAATATGTTTAGAAGGAAAAATGACTCAATCGCCATTTCCTGCAAACAGTGATAGAAGTACTGAAATAAACGAAATAATCCATTCTGATATTTGTGGTCCATTCAGAAATAAATCCGTTGGAGGAGCTAGATACTTCATAACATTTATTGATGATAAAACAAGATGGACAGAAGTGTATTTTCTTAAAAATAAAAATCAAGCTTTAAGTGTCTTTAAAAGGTTTAAATATTGGACTGAAAAAAACAAACTGGTTTTAAAATTAAGAATTTCCAAACTGATAATGGTTCTGAATATGTATCTAAAAAATTTTCAGATTATTTAAATAGATGTGGAATTCAAAGACGATTAACAGTACCATATACACCTCAACAAAATGGAGTTTCTGAACGAATGAATCGGACATTATTGGACATGGGAAGATGTATGCTACTTGAAGCAAAATTACCTGAACGTTTTTGGGCAGAAGCTATTAATACGGCAGTTCACATCAGAAATCGATGCCCGAACAGCGCACTAAAAGGTGAAGTTCCATTTTACCTGCGGAAAGGTAAGCGGCCAACAGTTTCATATTTTAAGACATTTGGATCAAGAGGATTTGTTTTAAATAAAATACCGAATAAAGGAAAATTTCAACCAAGATCAAAACCGTGTATTTTCCTAGGATATTCTGAAGAATCTAAAGGATATCGAGTATGGTTAACTAATGAAAATAAATTCCAGATAACTCGAGATGTAAAAATACTGAATGAAGATTTGATCGAAAAAGAAGAAAATCTACAAAAAGATGAAAAGAATTCAACTTATCTCGAATATCTTATTCCATTAGGTCCAAATGAACCAAATGAAGATAGAGAAACCTCTGATGCTCCAACACAGCCACTGCAGCAAAGAGCAAGAGGCCGTCCCAGAAAAATAAAAACTGGAAGAAAGGGTAGGCCAGCATTGGAATACAAAACCGCGCCAGTATCAGAAGAAAACACCGATTCGAATCAAGATTCAGAAAATCTGACTGAAACCGATGAGGGAGAGGAAGATATCATTATTACTGACGATGAAGACATTCAAATAAGCAATTTATTAGTGAATGAAAATGTCTTATACAATGCTGAAAGTGAATCAAGCACGAATTCAGAAGAATGGAGTGATGCTATATTAAACGAATATATTTCACTAATTAAAAATAAAACATGGAATATATGTAATCGCCCCTCTAATCAAGAAATTATAGGAAGCCGTTTAGTTTTTAAAAATAAATTAAATTCTGACGGAACTCTCGAAAGGAAGAAAGCACGACTCGTTGCAAAAGGCTACGCGCAAAGACCAGGAGTTGATTTCGAAGACACGTTCGCACTAGTCATTCGACTTAGTACAATTCGAATGCTAATGGCGTTAAGTGTTCAACTGGAGATGAAAGTTCACCAATTGGATGTGGAAACGGCATATTTAAATGGAGATTTGGATAAACCATTATATATGGAGATTCCAGAAAATTTAAAGGAAAATTTATTAAAAATGAAGAAATCGAAAGATATTTTAATAAAAAATGAAGCATCGAAAATTGAATGATATGAACCAAGGCAACAAAGTGTGTGCCTTAAAGAAAGCTTTGTATGGCCTGAAACAATCCGGAAGACAATGGTTTAAGAAACTGGATGAAACTTTAGTGAAACTAGGATTCAAAGCAAGTGACTATGACCCATGCCTTTACATTAAAAAGGAAAAAGGAGAATTCATGTTTTTAGGAATCTACGTTGATGATATAATTCTTATATCTAAAAACACGAAATTAATCAGCGAAATCAAGAAAAGTTTGATGCAAAAATTCAAGATGAAAGACCTGGGTTTAATTAAATACTTCCTAGGAATCGAATTTAATTATGATGAGAAGAAAAATGAAATATGTCTATCGCAAAAGAAATATATTTTAGATCTTTTGACAAAATATAAAATGAATGATTGCAAACCCGTAGCAACACCTCTGGATCCTTCAAGAAAGCTAATAAAGCCTGAAACGATTAATGAAGAATCAAGAAAACTTCCTTTTAGGGAATTAATTGGATCCTTATTGTACTTAGCAGTTGCCACACGTCCAGACATTAGTTATGCGGTGAATTCCTTGAGCCAATTCAACAATTGTTACAATGAAGATCACTGGCAAGCTGCAAAAAGAGTGCTGCGATATCTAAAAGGAACAATTGACAATCATTTGAAATTCGCAAGAACAAAGGAGAAATTAAAAGGATATGCCGACGCCGATTGGGGAAATTGCCCTGTGGATAGAAAATCGTATTCTGGATATGTATTTACTTTTGGAGGAGCTGCCATATCTTGGGAGGCTAAAAAGCAACAGACCGTTGCTCTTTCAACTGTCGAAGCAGAATATATGGCGCTAACAGAAGCAGCAAAAGAAGCAATACATCTAGGAAGATTTTTAACCAATATCGGATTGTCGACTTCTCCTGTACACATCAGCAGTGATAGCCAAGGAGCCAGTAGATTGGCAGAAAACCCGATGTACCATTCACGTACAAAACACATAGATATTAAACATCATTTTGTTCGTGAATGCCTTAAAAATAAAAATATTGAAATCGGATATTTGCCCTCAGAAGAAATGCCAGCCGACGTTTTAACCAAGCCCCTATCATGTGAGAAACATGAAAAATGTCTTATAAATTTTGGAATTGAAAAAGGGGCGAAGACTTCGTTTGAGAGGGGGTGTTGAAGTTATAACAACCTCAGTCTTAAAGGGCTACCGCTTGTCCGCCCTGCTCCCCTCTCCTTATCATATGTGCACCTAGCGCAGTGCCGGCGCAACTCACTTTGCCGCCCCGTGCAAAACATTTGTTTGGCGCCCCCCCCCCCCCCCATACCTTGCTCCTCCCGGCCCGGAAATCAGCATAATAGTACTAGGAAGTAACAAAGATAGGATAAAATAACAATTAGAAACATCAAACATAGCAGTTATTAGTTTACTGGTGTTATTTACAAATAAAAAATATTTTACAGACAAATTGTGTCAACAGTTCTTGTACACTATTGTAATTTTAAATTTACAGTAGGTTAAGATACTGTATACATGTAGAAATACCAAATACTGATTCTAAAACATTTCCTCATCACAAAAGTTATTTGGAATTAAAAAACCATTTTTCTTGCTTTAACAGCAGCAAAGTCGTTCACTAAATCAGTATAGTTCAATTTTTCTCCCAATTCATGTTCGATTGATATTGTTGCTAGGTCATCTAACCTAGTTTCAGACAGTCACATTTATCCGCTGCGACCCCCGCCCACCTTGCCTTTCTGCCGCCCTGTGCAGCCGCACGGGTTGCACCCCCGGTAGCGCCGGCCCTGACCTAGCGGTTCCTCTCCACTCCTCACCTGACCTCTCTCTGATAATCATTACTATTCAATGAATACTATTTTATCTAAATATATGTGTCTTTACTTTATACAGCTCCCAAATATATCCCAAAATATCCAACAACATATAAAACATCAGTCCTGAGTGGACTCTCATAGTGTGCGGACGTCTCACAGAAAGCTCCCGAGTGTCACCAACAGATAAGATCATTCTATATAAGAATCTTTTCTTATTGTTTTTATTTATTCATTTATTTTTTTATATATTTTCTTCGAAGTATAACTTTTTTTTTTTTACTTGAACATGATTAATTCTAATTGACTTGGAAGTTATAAATGTTTTAATTTATTTTTGTTCATAAGGTGTTTTTATTTCTAAGAACTTTAATATAAATATATTTAGAGGTTCTCGCCGGATCGGCGAGGCCTCATTCAGGATGGCGGATTCTGGGGGAGGGTCTCCCCAGAATTCCAAAATCCCGGAGGGGCGACCCGAGTTGGACTTCCCTGCATTAATAATTATAATTTGACGGACCAGGGCCCGTATTTTGTTTACGTTGAATGTAAAAAAGAGGAGACTATTCCGGTTTTTGACGAGGACACTCCATTGAATCAGGTTTTTGATTCTTTAAATAAAACACCTAAAATTATGTCTAAACCTATTCACCCAATGATATTTGGAAAATTTGTTTTCCAAAAAATCAACAGTTGTCAACATTCGATTCTCGGCATTACGAGAATCAATAGATACAAACTAGGGGAACAATTTCAAACCCAGGCAGACGCCAATAGTTTTGTCACTGACCCAATACTTGCACTAAACAATTACTGTCAAGAGAGAGTGGCTCCATCCAAATTCGCGCCTCGAGTTAGGGTTTTTGGATGGGCCACTCTGTGTGTTGGCACCTCTGAACATCGAGGAGATGACATGGCATGTTTTCGAAAGAAAGAAGTTAGTTAGTAAAAAATTAAATTGTTGTTCAGTTGTGCTATAGATTAAAGATATATAGTTGTTGTTTATTTGTGTTTAAAATAAGACAAAATTTTGTGATATATAGATATATAGAAATAATCTCCAAGCTGTTAATAAATACAAATTGTTAAAACGAATTTATTAACTCAATCATTTCCTTTGTTGACATTCGTGTTTGATTCAAATTCGAATCTCATACCTTAATCTAATATTAAAGTAATTCAACAATTACATTGCCTATACCCCTTTCTTTCTTACCACAAAAACTGGTTTCCCAGGCCGGCTGGGCCCCTAGGCCCGGGCCTTGTGGGCCTAGGCGGAAATCCAGCACTGAGTATCCTAGATGCATGATTCGGATAGATAATTGATTTATTTTATTTATTTATTTTTGTTATTTATGCCCAAAGGTATCTGAAAAATGGAAAGAAAAAATTTGAGGTGAAATAAATTTTCAAACATGCCCGAGAGTAAGATTTGTTTAATATTAAAGATAAATAATCAATAAACAATTTTCACAAGGGGGAAACGTTCAAATATATATATGTAGTTTCAGGGATAGAATTATTTCCTCACTAGACTCATGGGTTGAATTTAAATGACTGTAGGGCGTCAGAGATCAGATTTAAATGTTTCACTTCTGATGAGTTGGTGCCTTGTAATTAGTTGGGCGACCTTCAAAATGTCTTTGTCATTTCTGATATTACATTAATTAATTTATTCCAATTAATATGTAGAGAAAAATTCTGTTTTGATTCAAGGAGTAATAGATTAAAACATCTAGGTGTGGATTTTCAAATGTCTTTTGAGATGACTCTTGCGTGAAAAACACTTATCACAGTGATCACAGACAAAAGGCTTTTCTCCTGTATGAACCAATAAATGTCTTTTGAGAGTACTCTTTTGTGAAAAACACTTATCACAGTGATCACAGACAAAAGGCTTTTCGCCTGTATGAACTAATAAATGACTTTTGAGAATACTCTTGTGTGAAAAACACTTTTCACAGTGATCACAGACAAAAGGCTTTTCTCCTGTATGAACCAATAAATGACTTTTGAGATCACTCTTTTGTGAAAAACGCTTACCGCAGTGATCACAGACAAAAGGCTTTTCGCCTGTATGAACCAATAAATGTCTTTTGAGAATGACTCTTGTGTGAAAAACACTTTTCACAGTGATCACAGACAAAAGGCTTTTCTCCTGTATGAACCAATAAATGACTTTTGAGATCACTATTTTGTGAAAAACGCTTACCGCAGTGATCACAGACAAAAGGCTTTTCGCCTGTATGAACCAATAAATGACTTTTGAGATTACTCTTTTGTGAAAAACGCTTACCACAGTGATCACAGACAAAAGGCTTTTCGCCTGTATGAACTAATAAATGACTTTTGAGATTGACTCTTGTATGAAAAGCGCTTACCACAGTGATCACAGATAAATGGTTTTTCTTCAGAGTGATTCAACAGATGTCTGTTAATATTATTTTGACATGAGATATTTTTGTTACAATCATCACTTCTGTTTGGTTTGCTATTAGAATGCGTTCCCAAACTTTGATTAGATTGTTTTGATTTCAATTTTTCTGGATCGTTAGGAGAGGGTAGAGACCGTTTGGTGGTATGATTTCGATTATGGACAGTCGCCTCAAAAGCTTTCTCGCTCTGTGGAGACATGTCAATAAGAGGTTCTACTTTGGTTTCATCACTGTGATTGCGATCATTGAGGTTACTTGTAAATAGTACTTCTTCCGAATGGCCTTTCTGTTTATGGCTTTCGAAATCAGACAATGTTAGGAATCCAGAGAAACAATCTTCACAGAAATAATCTTCATTAGTTTCGTTTTTAGTTTGATTGGTTGTGTCTGTAAAAAAAAAATTTTATTGGTGAGATGATATTGGAGAAGAAATTCAAAATAGAGCTAAAAATGTTATTGTAATTTTCTGTTATTGTCAATTGAAAAATCATTTAATAATATCGTTAGTTGGCTTGTATATTGTGATCTAGGCCAGCGAAAGTATGTAGAGGGGCCGGGAAAATATTAGGATTTTTAAAGTATTTGAAAACGGAAGCGCAAATATTTCTAAATGTTAAAAAAAATCAAATTTGGGCATTTACTTCAACGACAAAAATTGGATTTCAAAACTTTCTTACTTGGCAGACATCTTGACCATTCTAAGCCAACTAAATTTATCTATGCAAGGAAATCAACACAACATTTTTTCGATGCGAGATAAAATAGAGGCGATGAAAATGAAACTTCGTAAATGGTGTTATAATATCGTGGGGGTTGGTAAATGATTATAAAAAGATGTATTATTTAATACAAGTTTTATTGTGAATAAGAACAGAGGAACGGTGTGACAGGGTTCTCGATCGTATGTCATCCGGCCTGATTGTCCGAGAATCATCGCTTAAGTATCATTATAATAAGTTCAAGCTTTGTTATTTCCGTAATTACATAAGCTTAATGATTCCGCGTAGACTTATGTAACATATTGAAAACGCATATTACAATAATGGATTCGAAAAATAGAATCGAATGTTTTCAAAATTTTTCCAAATTATTCTCAAATGATTACAGATAATTGAGAATTTCATAAAGAACATGCAAATTATTTAATTCAATGTCATCTCCAAAAATTAATATACAAATTTGACAATAGTGAAATTGATAGAAAATTGTCGATTCGAAAACCCTATAACTGGGATATTACCAATTTATCACCAACCCACGATGACAATCTAATTGAATTTGATCAAGCCTTCCCCCCGGCCGAAATTTGACCTGCGCTTTAATTTTGAATTTTAAAAAGTTTCTAAAAATTTATTTCTTTACTTTATTATTGTTATGTTAAGTTCTGCTTTTTCAGTTATCTATTAATTATTATTACATTTGAGAGTTTTTTTTGTACGAGTAATTAAGAGTATGTTTCCTAATGGTGTGGGGGGGGGGGGTACTGGCCGCGAAAATATTTTAGGATTATAAGGGGGCCGCGACTAATAAAAGGCTAAGTCCCACTGATCTAGGACAATTAATTAATTGTTGCATTGATTTGAAAGTGTAATTCCTTGAATGTTTTAATGATCGCCGAAATGGACGAGAAATGAACAGAGGCTTATTTTCATGTAAATTCTAATTTGAAGTCAAGTTCTAGGAGAAGTTTATTAATCAAATAAATGAACTTACCATCAGCTGATGTATTTATTCTTAATTGAAATTTCAATTTTAAAATTAAATGTAATTTCCTATGGATACATTTCTTTTGATGTTTGTTCAGGAAGTCTTCACTAATATACATTGTCTGACAATCGCTGCATAAGAAATGTGGCCCTGAAAATAATAATATTGCTTTATATAGATAGATATTAATGTTCATGGATACTAGCGAGCTAAACTCGAGCACAAGGGAAAATATAACTTTATGAACCGATCCGGACTTGTTTGGAAATGAATTTTTTCAAAATACATTAATTATTAAAGTTGTTATCAGGAAATAAGGACTATATTTTTTATGCAAATATTTTATATTTTATTGCCAATGTTTCATCAACTTTGTTGACTTCTTCAGGGCTCAAATAATTGTCTTCCTTGGATATTTGTCATTTTTATAATTCTTTCTTGCTAAACATAGCAAGGCACTAAAATGAATTATCTTCTTCTTCTTCCTCTTTAATTATAGGCTTATCGCCTGTTCTTCTACACACGGCTCACGTCTCAGTGGAAGAGGACGCCCAGCTTTCTTTCCACCTCTTCGGCGGTCTGCCCCTAGGTCTCTTGGATGCTGGCCTTCTATCCCGGGCTATTTTGATTAGTCCTTCCGCGTTGGCTCTATCCACATGTTCGTTCCAGTACCGACACAGATCTTTTGTCCATTTTTTTTTTTTTTTTTTTTTTTTTTTTTTTTTTTTTTTTTTTTTTAATGCAATCGAATGCAAGAAGGGGTGCACCAGTAAAGATGTAGCCCCTATGGATCTCGAAAGACCCTTGCATTACCGAAGAGAAGGGAAAGTTGTTTAAGTGAGAGGGTGTAGACGTAGGTGTCTATGCACCCTGGTTTTGAAGGTTTGAAGATCATAGGTGCTGGGAAAGATAGAGGCTGGGAGAGAGTTCCAGTTCCTTGAAGTCATGGGGATATATGAATTCGCGAATGAAGTGGTCCGGCACTTTTCTAATTTGACCGCGAAAGAGTGTTGGGAGTCGGCAAAACGTGTGCTGCGTGCAAAGCATGCTTTGGGGGGAATTATTGATTTTATCTCATCAGAGCACCTGCCGTGATAGTATCTATAGAAAAGGGAAAGGGCGGAGACATCTCTTCGATGAGCCAGCGAGTCGAGGGAGTCGGTGAGGGTAGAATCGTCAATTAGCCCTGACGGCTCGTTTCTGAATTATCAGGGAAAAACCCCTTTGACGATATCTTGGATCTCACACTCTTCTCTGATATCCTTGCTCCTTATTTTGTCCCATAGTGTTAGGCCCAGTATAGACCTTAGCGTCTTCATCTCCGTTGGTCTTAAGAGCTGCTCCGTTGTTGTTGTGTCGGCTCGGGTCTCAACAGCGTAAGTGATGATAGGTCTTACAGCTGCTTTATAGATCTTCACCTTTGCCTCCGTGCTCATGAATTTGTTCCTACAGACAATGTCTTTAAGGCATCCTGATATCCTGGAACCTCTAATTGTTTGGTCCTTTTACTCATTATACAGGTTGCGATCACTAGTGACATTGCATCCAAGATATTTGAATGTCATTACCTGTTCAACCATCCTATTTTTGAATTCAAGTTTGCAGCGAATTGGTTCTTTTGAGACGACAAGCGATTTTGTTTTCTCGACAGAAACTTGCATATTAAATTTCTCCGCGATCTTGCCGAATTGGTGGAGGAGTCTCTGTAGATCGTCTTCAGATTCAGTAATAAGAACGGCGTCATCAGCGTAACAAACAATATTAATATCTTTTTCTCCTAGGTTGTATCCTTTCATTCCTTTAATGTGTGATATTAATTCATCCATGATTAGATTAAAGAGAGCAGGACTTAAAGAATCGCCCTGTCTTATTCCAGAAAATTATTCCGTTATAATTTTAGTTTCGGTGTCGGAATTAATATGCCTAATTAGGGCTATAAGATCTGAGGGGATGTTAAGAAAGAATTATAAAAATGACAAATATGCAAGGAAGATAATTATTTGAGCCCTGAAGAAGTCAACAAAGTTGATGAAACGTTGGCAATAGAATATAAATTATTTGCATTAAAAATATAGTCCTTATTTCCTGAAAACAATTTTAATAATTTAATCGATGGACATAAATAATCAAAATAAAATAATTAATATATAATAGAATCATAATAATATATATTATATTAAATATAATGGGTTCAAGATATTAATAATGTGCATAAGATTTTGAAAATTTGAGGTGGTAATAAACTTTCTCTACTTACTGGTTTAATTTAAAACAATTTAAGAACATCAACAATGATCAATATAGATAACAATTATTAATTTATTTAATAAATAAACAAAACCTTTTATTTATATTCCATGACATTTGAAAACTAACCTGTATAAGTTGGAAATTTGTGTTCAGACATAATGAATATATTCTGATCAATTTCAAATTATTAATCACTAAAAGATTATAATATAGAATGGAATAAAAGTCTTTTAATTTAATAAAACTATATATTTTAATATGAGTATAAAATAATATATTTTTATGTTTTCAGATGATGAAAAGAAAGCAATAATAATCCCGCCAGATGTCAGGTCAGAGGGCCCTCAATGAAAAACTTCCCGCCCTCTCTTAAATATAAATCATTTTAAACAAATATGTATTGTTCTGTTCTGTTGGCGATTTAAAAATATCTATATTTTATAAAATAAATTACGAATAATAATAAAATATTTTTGTTATCTTCTAAAAATAAAATTTTAGAATCTTGAAGCTTCCTCAGTTTTTTTTTTTTTAATATTTCCTAGTAGGGTCTTTTGCTCGCCCCCACTAATCCCCATCCACCCACTGACCCTATCCTTTCCCCTAGACCCACCTCCGATCATCATATACACACCGCAAAGCCTATTCATTCTTCTGAATTTATTATCTAGTTAGACCAAATGTCTTGCTTCAATATTAATTATGAAACTTCGCGGCGCACCTGTGAAGAAACTGAAGGTCCCTGGGGCGCCGCGGCGCACATTTTGAGAACCTATGCTATATATACAGTTCTTCATAAAACTCTACATCCCTTGTTGAATTTTTTTTTTTTTGTTGAGGTGTCTTGCAAAATATTTTAAGCTGTTATTATAGTCTAATCCAGGGCTTCTAAAACTAAGATTCGCAAAACTGAATTTTGGTGTCGCGAAACCGAGAGGGTGAACCGCGATTGGAATTAGGTGTACACCGTCTTTGGAATTCATTAGATAATCCATTGTCTTCTACTTGGAAATGAAAGTTGAAGTAGGTGTACAAAATTTTAGGTTGCGGTTCACCCCTCTAGCGAAACATTGGGCAACAATGACTTCTGTCAAACAGTCAAAATGGGGCTGTAAATCAAAAAAGTTTAAGAAGCCCTGGTCTAGTCTATCCCCCCCCCCCCCCCCCCCCCCCCCCCAACTAGGCTTTCTCTCCGATCTTGAGACAGGTGTTTCAATTTCTTCCACTCTATTCTGACGTAATTGTAATGGGTGACTTCAACACAGATTTCGCCCCATACTTACCCGTTAAGATTTATTTGAAGAATCTTTTTGATATGTTGAGGTTTTACCTGTGCAGTGGCGGATTTAGGCCTAGGCCAGCGAGGCCCCTGGGCCTAGGGCGGTAACATTTGAGAGGCGGCAAAATTTTTAAGGTGGCTAAAATTAAGAAGGCGCTTGAACCTAAAAAGGGAATAAATATTGTAAATCCAGGATTATATTTGTTTCAGGGTAGATAATTTTTATAAATTTCTACTAAAGAGACATATTATTAAATTTTTCTCTCAGTTCAATGGCTGATTGCAGTTCTGTGCATTCAATCAGAAAGTTTTTGCAGGTAAAATATTTGTACATACACATATAAGTGCTTGGACACTGAGCGATGCTAGGTAAATTTTTGCTTCAGTTAATAGCTATATATATTAATCCACGAAACACCCCTCACCCCCCGGACCCCCACCCACTTCACCCCACCTCCAGTAACCTCCCCCAACACCCCCTCTACCCACCCCCTGATACCCGACTGCCCCCCCCGCCCACGCCCTAGCACCTAGTTTTTGCATTTCTAGCCTTCAGTGGACCACTAGATTATGTGTATATAGGTAAGTATATAAATAAATACGGTATAATTATTTTTTTTTAATTGAATAACAATTTTTGAGTTCATCAATTAAATTGTCAAATTAATATTTCTTATTGCATATATCAAAAATGAATAATTTCTCACCAGTGTGGATCAGTAAATGTCTATTGAGATGATCCCTTCAGGGTGAATTTCTTATCGCAGAGATTATATGTGAATAATTTCGCCATATGTCGATTCAAATCATTTTCGATGTGAATTTGTTTGGACATTTTGAGCATGTGAAATGTTTTTCTTTTTGATCGCTGTGATTATCTCTCTTACTTTCAGATTTTTTCTTTAATGATTCTGAATTTAAATTACAATTACTTCTTTCGTGTGGTGGATGAGTCATGGCTCTATGACGTCTAAATTTCAGATTACTTTTGGATTGTTCATTAGCCTGGTGTGTACACACTAAGGGCAGGTCACCTGCATGCTGGTCACGAATATGTCCCTCGTAGTCGGATAATTCGACGAAACCACAAAAGCAATTTTCACAGTGATAATCTCCCAAGGTTTTGTTTTTGTTGAAACTCGTCGTTGGACAGCCGATGTCTAAAACAACAACACAATAATAAATAGATAAATGAAATTTTAATTGCAAAGTGAATTTGAGTAGATATGAAGTTTTTGTTTTGTTTGGGTATTGAGTCGAGGATTTTTGAGCAGGCATTTCTAACGTTACCTGTTGAATTAAAATTAGCTTTAAAATTAAGTTTTTATATCTAACTAGAAATATGAATAAATTCACCTTCAACTATTCTTTTTTCTCCTCAATTCTAGTTTTGCCTTCAATATCAAGTGGAATTTCATCTGGATACATTTCTTCTGATGTTTGTCTAGAAAATATTCGCCAATATACATCGTTTTGCAATAACGACATATAAAAAGACGACCTGAAAAAGAGGAAAATAAAATAATTATTGAACTGAGTATGAATAGAATATCACCTAACTTCTCCCCCGCCTCCCAGATAGCAAGTGGACTTGCCGCAAACTTAACTTTTGTCTGAATTTAAATTGTCACGTCAAATATGACAAGATAAGTTTGTGGTAATTTTGCAGCAATCTTGAATGTTTCAAGGGTGAATTATTAAGTTTTTTTCTAACTTGATACATTCAAGAGTGAATTATCAAGTTTGTTTCTAAACTTATACAAACTTGCTTACTAGCTTGTTCGTTGGCGCCATCTAGCCACAAATATATTAATCATCTCGGCTATGTTTAGTTAATCTTTTATCTTAACTGTCAACTTGCAAATGTATTTTATTTTTAATATAATTATAAACATTTCCTAAAAAAGTAACTACTTTTTTAATCCAGAATTCAAACGGGCGGAATACTTGAGGTATTATTAAAATTATTATTAATTAAAATTAAAATTATTTTTATTTAATTATAGAATGTGGTTATTCTATTTTTAAGAACAGCCTGAACAACATGTCTCGAAAACCTTTATTGCAAATGACCAGACAAGGGCAGTTAAAAAGAATAAAAAGGGAAATGACACAAACTCATGAATATATTAGAACTAATGATGACATGCACTCTGCACAGGAAATTTCGTCTTCTTACCAAGAAACTGTTAGGCCAGCTGACGCAGATAAGTTGGAAAATATTCACCAAAGTTCATTACCTCATAATTCTAAATCCCCTCCAATCCAACAACTTTGCCCGCCCAATGACAATTATTCTATTTACCATAATATCATTGACGAAATTTAATTCAATGATATTTTTTCAGAAATCTGCAAAAAAGTCTATGGAGATGTAACTGAAAATACTCTCAAAGAAATAATTGGCGATTGGCTGAATCAAGCAAAAGTTAGGATAACAAGAAGGTAAGTTTTAAATTACTATGCAGCATCTGGTTTGACGAAACTCTATAATTCACTAATAATTTGATGTGTTAAGTATTATATAGTAATCTTGTTTATTTGTTTCAGACTAGAGAGAGAAAAGAAAGGGAAATACAAAATAAGATTTAAGAAATGACAAAGAGAAAGTGTTTTTTTATATTTTATATTTGATTTTTTTATAATTTTAATAAAATAAAAAGGATTAAAAAAGGTTAAATCAATGGTTTGTTTTTTGTTAGTTTTTTCCCTTGTATTTTCCTGCCCAATATTTACTTCTTTCTAATTTAACAAAGAAACAGCAAGTAAGGTAGAAGCACCTATTGTCTATTGATGGCATTCACCTAAAGATGACATTCTCCAAGGATCAATAAGTAAATAACTGATTTTTAAAATTTAAGTCGATTTTATTTTAGTAGGTTAAGCTTACTTATGCCAATGTTGCATATACTTTACAAAAACAAACACCCTGCAAGTATGTTATGTCAAAGTTACATATGCTTTGCAAAAACAAACAACATGCAAGCTTGTCGCTGGGAAACTAGGAGGTTTAATTTAAACTTGCCTCAAGTGTATGTACTTGCCGCGACAAACTTGCCACAAGCTTTCACTTTTCACACATCAAACTTCTTGCAACTAGGCTTCAAGTTTAAATTGCTATCTGGGCTCTGATCATCCTCCAACCCAGTAAACCTACCCTCTGGACTCCCCCACCTATGAACTGCCACCTTTCCCCTGGATCCAAGCCCTCACCACTGGACCCCACATAGGTATATATATATGGGTACAGACATAGGCACAAATCCCCCTTAGTAGCCCCCTGGAGCCCTACATCCCTGACTCCCCACCTTTGGACCCCAACCCCCCACTCCTGGGGGACGGACATACAAACATAGAAAGATAGGTACATACAGAGACAGGGATAAATGCCTTTTTAGTAGTATGTGATGTTATAGGTACATACACAGGGACAAATGCCCTTTAGTAGCCCTCTGGACCTCGACCATTCCCCTGGACCCCACCCCAACCCCTGGGGGTAGTTACAGAGGCAGGCACAAATGCCCTTTAGTAGTATGTGATTATTACTTTTACCCATATCTCTTAAAATATATAAAAATTAATTAAATATAACAATATTATAAATAAATAATTACATTAGATATGATAGATTAAATATTAAATATGTCTTACATAATGTCCATTGTTATTAATACTATAAAACATCGTCAGTTTCGAGAGTATCTTCGCGAATTGGAATCTGAATACGGAGATCTGAGTTATTATTCCAAAATTCGATGGTTGAGCCGGGGAAAGGGCCTTATTAAGGTTTTGGGAGTTGGGAGGAGAAATTTCTATTTTTATGAATGAAAATGGGCAAGACATCACAATCAAAAGTGGCTGTTAGATTTGTGTTTTTTTACGGATATAACAACCAAATTGAACGAACTCAATCAGCGCCTTCAAGGTGATAATAAACTGATAACAGATTGCTATGAACACATAAAAGCATTCATGTTGAAATTAAACCTCTACGAAAAACACCCGAGGTCAAATAATTCCACGCATTTCCTCTTTTAAATAATTTTAAAAGTACCCAAAAAAAAAGAAGAATTTTGAAATATTCAAGCGAAATTGCACAACATTTTTACACACAAATTCGCTTATCTACAAAAGTATGAATTGCTTTTCACTATTTATATAAGCCCTTTTAGTATTGCAGTGGAGTCTGGCCCAGAAAACTTACAATTGGAATTGATAGATCTCCAATCGAGTATTAATTTGAAATACATGAGTATAATTAAATAATAAATTTATAAATATGTACGAAACTTGGTATTGCATAAAATAATAAAGACATTTAGTATATTTTGTACCTGTTTTAAAAATATTATTCGTAATAATTTTAATAAATCTAAAATTTCTTCAAAGTTTCAGGTGGGGACCATTAATGAATTTAAATTTATTTCTTGTATTGTGGCCCAGTTCACATTTCGGTTTTTTCATTGGCCCCCCCAACGATTTTGGGTTGGACATAGCTGCCCTAAGCCTTTCATATTTTAAAAAAATAAACAAAAGTAAATATTTTGAAAATAGACAAGGCTATCTTAGAGATTACCTTGAGTTAAAATAAAATATATATATTTAGAAAAAATAGATGAATAGTTATAAATACATGTATAAATTCTGATAGTTGTTTTCACATCCATCATCATAGAATATTAATTCTTCATCTTGATATAAATAATTCAAGATATCGGAAAGTTAACATACATATTTAATTATAATTAAGAAACTCTTCTTACCATGGTTATAAAAAACTAAACCAACATTAAACAACTACTAATACATTTTTTTAAGAAAATTTGAATTCATTATTACAACACAGTTTCTTAGATAATAATGAAAAATATATAATGAAAAATTTACACTAAAAACAAGCTTGCAACAATGCATTTATTTAACCTAAAAAGTGGGTTAACTTTAGTAATTTTTTTGACGTTTTTTCGCTTCAGCCATTGTCGCAACAGCTTTTAATCGTTGATTAAGAACTTTTTGTTTTATAAATCGATCTTTATATAGTAATGTATTTATCTGTCATTAGGTCATTACTATGATAAAAATATTCAAGCTCGGACAATGTTGCCAGATTTGTCAAACGAGGACGGGATTGGCTAGTAGTTGTACATAAATAGCAAACAGTTGTGGACTTATGAATTGAATGAAATCCTTATTGTCTGTTCTATTTACTCTAGCATAAACTTTTTGCAAGTATTGTCGCGAAACAACTACCTTAGTAATAAATAAATATTAAATAAACATTGGTTTTTTCTTTTGGTGTTCCTTTAAAATTTGTTGATAAAATATTAAAAAACTGAGTTGTAACAACCTAAAAAAGGGTATGTTTTTAAATAAAAAATTGTCATGTTGATAATGACTGTCATGTAAGTGTTCGAAACGCCATTATATGAGATCATAAAACTAAAAAAAAACCTGTCTTATGTTCAACCAAAAAATAAAAAATAAAATAAGAACCAGATCAAGAGAATAACACATAGACAAAAAAATAAATTATTTTGATTCAATTTTGAAAAATAAATGAGATTGAATTGACTTAAAAGTGGCATGAATATTGTGAACTGATAATATTTCCTTACTACATTCGGATAAGCCTTTTATGTATGGGAAAGATAAATATGTATCTCATGTCATGCGTAACGAGTAATTATTTCATATTTATTTTATGAGTAATGAATGAGTTAAATATTATTATAAAGGATGAATGTAATTGAAAAAGTAAGTTAAGATATAAACAGGACAAATTTGGGTAAAATAAATATTCAAACATGTCAGAGAGTAAGACTTGTTTATTGTTCAAGCAAAAGAATCATACAATATATACACATGAGGAGAAGTACAAATAGTTTCAGTAGACACAAAGGTTGAATCTAAATGACTGTTGGTTATCAGAGATGAGTTTCAACTGCTTCGAATTTAATCCATTTATCTGTTTGACATTTCTGAGTTATATTTAATTTAGTTATTTATAATAGAAGCAGTAGAGTCAATTTTTCTAGGAGTGGATTTTCATGTGCTTTTTGAGATTAACTTTTAGTGAGAAACCCTTCTTGCAATGATCACAAACGAAAGGCTTTTCGCCTGTATGAATAAGTAAATGCCTTTTGAGATCACTTTTATGTGAAAAACCCTTCTTGCAGTGATCACATACGAAAGGCTTTTCGCCTGTATGAATACGTAAATGGCTTATGAGATTACTCTTATCTGAGAAACCCTTGTTACAATAATCACAGAGGAAAGGCTTTTCGCCAGTATGAATTAATAAATGCGTTTTGAGATCAGATTTTCGTTTAAAACATTTATCGCATTGATCACAGACGAAAGGCTTTTCACCAGTATGTAATAAGTAAATGGCTCTTGAGATGCCCCTTCTGTGAAAAACCCATCTCGCAGTGATCACAGACGAAAGGCTTTTCACCTGTATGAGTTAATAAATGCCTTTTGAGATTACTCTTATGTGAAAAACCCTTCTCGCAGTGATCACAGACGAAAGGCTTGTCGCCTGTATGAGTTAATAAATGCCTTTTGAGATCACTTTTTAGAAAAACCTTTGTCGCATTGATCACAGACGAAATGCTTTTCGCCTGTATGAATAAGTAAATGGATTTTGAGTTTAGCTTTTCGGGAGAAACCCTTATCACATTGATCACAGACGAAAGACTTTTCGCCTGTATGAATAAGTAAATGGCTTTTGAGATTACTCTTGTTTAAGAAACGCTTCTCGCAATGATCACAGACGAAAGGCTTTTCACCAGTATGTAATAAGTAAATGGCTCTTGAGATGCCCCTTCTGTGAAAAACCCATCTCGCAGTGATCACAGACGAAAGGCTTTTCGCCTGTATGAGTTAATAAATGCCTTTTGAGATCACTTTTATGAAAAACCTTTGTCGCATTGATCACAGACGAAAGGCTTTTCGCCTGTATGAATAAGTAAATGGCTTTTGAGATTACTCTTGCTGTAAGAAACCCTTCTCGCAGTGATCACAGACGAAAGGCTTTTCACCAGTATGAAAAAGTAAATGGCTTTTGAGATGCCCCTTCTGTGAAAAACCCATCTCGCAGTGATCACAGACGAAAGGCTTTTCGCCTGTATGAGTTAATAAATGCCTTTTGAGATCACTTTTTGAAAAAACCTTTGTCGCATTGATCACAGACGAAAGGCTTTTCGCCTGTATGAATAAGTAAATGGCTTTTGAGAATGTCTTTTTGCGAAAAACCCTTCTCGCATTGATCACAAACAAATGGCTTTTCGCCTGTATGAATAATCAAATGCCTTTTGAGAACACCTTTTTGTGAAAAACTCTTGTCGCATTGATCACAGACGAAAGGCTTTTGGCCTGTATGCTTGTTATTAGAATGAGTTCCCAAACATTGATTAGTTTGTTTTGATTGCAATTTTTCTTGATGGATAGGACATTGTAAAGACCGTTTGGCGGCATTATATCGATTATCTAAAGTCACTTTAGGGGCCTTCTCGCTCTGAGGAATCATGGCAATAAGCGGTTCCGATTTAATTTCAGCACAGTTTTTCCGATCGCTCAGATGACTTGTGAAGAGTTCTTCTTCTGAATAGCCTTCCTGCATATGGCTTTCGAATTCAGACAAACATTCTTCACAGTAATAATCTTCACTGGTTTTATTATCTGTAAAAAATAAATGTATTAAAAAAATGATATTGTATATCGAGCAGAAAAGTTTATTGTAGTTTAGTTATTTTTAATTGTGAAATCATTCAATAATATTGTTAGATAAGTAGTATAAAGTGTGATAAGGAATTAATTTATCAATGAAAATTATTAGAAATAAAATCTTGAAAAACTTAATCCCTTGAATATCCTAATGGTTTGCAAAATGGAGGACAAAGGTACAGAGGTCTATTTTCATCTAAATTAGAATTTGAAGAATGCTTCCAAGGTTATCAATCAAATAAATGAACTTACCATCAGCTGATGTATTACTTCTCAATTGAAATTTAATTTTTAAAATTAAATGTAATTTTCTATGTATACATTTCTTTTGATGTTTCTCCAGAAATTCTTCACTAATAAACATTGTGTGACATTCAAAGCATAAGAAATGTGGCCCTGAAAAAGTTAAAATTGCAATTTTTAGTTAGATATAAATGTGCAAGGCCTCCATGGACACTAGCGAGTTAAAATCGAGTCGAAGTTAATATAAGTGAACCAATTCGGACTTGCTTCCAATTAAATATATTTATATGTAAAACAACATTACGGGTTCCAACACAGCTATTAGAGGCAAAAACATAAAAATCAATTAAATTAGGGAACCAAGAAGATATTTTTTTATTATAGACAAAAGGCTCAGCCGGGGTTCGAACCCGAGAACTTTGCATGTGCCCTGGAATGCCTTAGCTCTTATCCTCTTGGCCACTGATCCCCGAACTCAAGCTAATACCTAATGTCAATATGAATTTGGGATTTCATTTTTAATTTCTTCCTCGTTCATTTTTGTAGCTCTGTAGTGGCCGGACTATTATTAAACTATATTCAAACGCCTCCCAATCTATCATAAACCCAAAGGTCAAAAAATAATTTTTTTCTTTACCCCGAGCGCAATCACAACGAGGCCCCTTCGAAAGACAATTTTAAATTAAATTAAATTAGAGAACGAAGATCGACCATTGGGCTTGTGATAGATTGGGAGGCGTTTGAATATAATAAAAATCAATATTTGAAAAATAATTATGGACTCCTCGCTCCAAGAACTGACAATCCCTGGTTCTAAAGAAACCCGAGGCCTTCGTCCAGCGGACTACTTAAATAACCAGGCAGGCAATTGCGTAACCTGATACAGAACTAGATCAATGAAAATCCAGATTCAATGACTTTCTCAACTGTCCGAGAACCCACTATCACGGGAAGAAATTCATGGACACATCTGCAAACTTAAGGACATACAAAAAACATCTTGAGAAGATGGTATCATTGCAGAGCTAAGAAAAAATCTTTTGTGGGGGCTTTGCCCCCCCCCCCCCCCCCCCCCGGCATACGCAACTAATAATAATAATAATAATATATATGTTACGGCTAATATGCAAATTTGGATAGTTTATAAACTAACCAAACCATTGGCTATTTTGATAGAAAACGCAATTTCCACTAAAATAGCAGCTAGTTTGCAAACTAACCAAGAGTCTTGGCTAATTTACTTGAAATTATTGAGAAAACCAAAATAGCGGGTTAGTTTATAAACTATCCAATGCAGCCTGGCTAATATGAAAACCATAATTTCTAGTAACACAAAATAGCCAAACCTTTGGCTAGTTTATAAACTAACTAGGCTTAATGTTCATGGCATTTCTTATTTGATGAATTAGAGATGAATAAAATGCAAACTTTTGATTTAAATTTTTTATTATTAAAAAAATAAAATATTTTCAAATAAGTACAATATACTTAGATATTTTAATAGTAAGAAATGTTTTTGGGTGTATGGCGGGCGCACCAACGATAGTTATATAAAATACATGGTAAAAAATAACAAGAGGGTAATTATTTATTGCAACATGATTCACTGTTATGTAATAATAATCCGATTTTTGTGGGCTTGGTTCGGTAATTGGCACGTAAGGTTATTCACCTCTCTGCAACACTTTTATAGCTACTTTCATGGCAAAGTTTGGAATTATTTGCTTTCTTATTATAAAGATCTAATAAAGAGGCGTTAAATTTTTCTTTGTGATTCATTTTATTAACAATAACTGTTGCTGTTCGTGTGAAATATAAAAACAAACCCGGCCAGGACAACAAAAAGAAAAACAATAACATTTCATATTCATAACCTAACTTTATTTGTAAATTAACCAGAAAATTGGTTGGTTAGTTTATAAACCAGCCAAAGGTTTGGCTATTTTGTGTTACTAGAAATTATGGTTTTCATATTTTAGCCAGGCTGCATTGGTTAGTTTATAAACTATCCAAATTTGCATATTAGCCGTGAAATATATACTGATTAATGAAACTGAATCTAGTGGAATTTTATTATAATTAAACCAATTTATTCTTTTATTTAAAGCCAAAACAATTATTAAAATTAACACTAAATAATTATATTATAGATAAAAATAAGTTTGTTAAATATAATCTGTTGAAGATATTTAAAATCTGCATAAGATTCTGATCAATTTCGAAGCAAGAATGAACTTTTTTATTAAAGGCTAGTCACACACAGTCGATTTTCAAAAGTGATCGATGAGCACTTATGATAAAAAAATAGAGCTTAGTTAGTTAATTAGAGTTGGTTATAAATTGATAATTCATCACGATTTCAAATTGTCTCTACTGAAAATCGACTGTGTGTACCTAGCCTAAATGTTTTATTTAAAACAATAATAGAAAATTAACAATGTTCAATATAGATGGTAATTAATTATTTAATAAATAAACAAAATATTGTATTTATATTCCATGACAATGGAGAAAACTAACCTTTATACATCGGATATTTGTGTTCTGTGATTGCTATTTCAGCCATAATGGATATATTTTTTCCTAGTTCAAACAAATATTTAAGAGTATACAATATTGAATGGAATAGTCTTTTTTAATATTTAATAAGACTATATTCTTGAATATTAGTCTACTCGAAATAAAATAACATGTATCTTAGAAAAAGTTTATTTCTTTGTTGGAAAGCAATGTACAGTGTTGCCAACGATTGAAATTATAAATCCCCTAGTTCGGTCTTCCAAATAAGCTAAAATCCTCCAGATTGCCGATCCTATTGCCATCTAGCGGAGTAATTTCTCTTTTTGATTTAAATTTACTTATCACAATTTTTTTTGCTTAATAAACATTTTTAGCTTTAATAATAATAATAATACTCGACGAAGAATAAAAATAATATGATATTAAAATAAAATATATTAATAAATTAGAAAAATGCAATACAACAGACAAGAAAAGAAGATACGACAGAGGGCCAAGTGGCAACAGTAATTTTGTTAATGTTGACAATGTATTGATCATAGAGGAATTTTGTTTAAAAAAAATGAATTTAACTTGATTTGTAAAAAAAAGCCAGATATTCCGCCAGAAATGTTTGAAAAAAGCCAGATTTCCCGCTAGCCGCCAGATGAGATTTCTTCAAGCTAGATGGAGTAAAAATTAGCCAGATCTAGCGGGAAATCCGCTGAATTGGCAACACTGGTCAGGGCAGTCATTGTAAAACTTCCCTCCCAATTTTGAATCCATCCAATATTAAATACTCAGTCGCCTCGCAATTGAACAATTTTGTATTCCAAAAATTCTCAAGGTACTCAGGAGGGGCGCTTTTGAGTCTGTATAATCAAAAAATCTATAAATTGGTGAAATAGATCCAGGAAATTTTATATTTCAAATTAATGTATTCTAAAGTAATATTCCTAAGATATCAGAATGGTAATAAAGTTCCAAGATTTATGTCTTGACTTTTCCTCATTAAACTGTTGGCAAAAAAATAAAATAATACTCAAACAATTTTTTCACATAAACTCACAGATTGGTTATTATTTGTTAAATAAAATCAATTAGAAATAAAGTCGTAATGAAAATATTTTTATTATTCTGATTTTGTAATGGAAATTGCTGGACTTCTATAAATCTAAGAGTTTTAGCAAAGAAGTGGTCCAAGTAAACGTTCAAGTCAACAAAATTTCCTAGAGAATGAGATAGAAATCAAGTTTCTACGATAAGTGGTTTTCATTTTATAAAGGAAAAAAATTGAATTTTTTCAAAATTTCAACCCCATTGCGGCACGGGTTACCATTATTCAATCAAGATGAAATTATGTTTGAAGTGTGGCAAATTTAATCTAGTTTAAAAATGTAAAGAGTGGTCTTTGTCGAAAACGTGCTTTTTCATGGTCAAAATGGAAAAAAATCGAAAAAAGTGCGAGTTTTTGGGATTTGCGGAATTTTCAACTAGCGCTTGAGCCCAAACGGTTTGTCAGAGAAAAAAAAACCTAAATGATGAGATTTGAAGAAAATTTTATGAAATTTCACTTTGAATAGGAAGATTATTTACGAAAAGTTGATAGTTTTTGAGTTATAAGCAAAAAAAACACCGCCAAAATATGAGATTTTTTTTTTACTTTTTTTTGGCATTTTTGACAAACCTCAGATTCGGATTCAGCACACCCAAAAACTCAAAGGGTCGCGAAAAAATTACAGCTACCCCCAAGACTTTCCGGGTAAAAACACATTATTTAACTGGAATATTTGTTTTAATAAAAAAAAAATTCCCACTAAATATTTTGTTCTGTGGAAATTTTACATTTCTAACTAAAATGTCTATTTTTATTTCAAAGGTAATATTTTTGTTTGTTTATTTATTATTTTGTTAAAGTATTTATTCGCTATTAAAGCCTATTAGCAGGCACAAAATAAAGTTTTGCAGTTGAAATTTTTTTGGGATTTTTATTAGTGTTTTTAGTGATTCTTGTTAATATTTTTTCAATAGAATCGATCACAATTACCACGTAAGAATATTTTGGGTTGAATCATGGAAGGAGATCCAATTATCGTAGCGGCTTCTTGTTTAATTCTGCAAAATGCAAATAATAATAGTGGAAAAAAAAGAAAAACATTAATTACCCAGCAAACATTGCTCCATTTTGCGGTTTTCACCAACCACAGGTTTGTTCTTGACCAAGACAATCCATTTCGTGATTTGGCACAAAATTGTTAACAAATTTTATACAATTTTTGATTAAATTTCATATTTCAAACTAATGTTTTCTAAAGTAATATTCCTAAGATATCAGAATGGTAATAAAGTTCCAAGATTTATGTCTTGGCTTTTCCTCATAAAATTGTTTGTCTGTACGCAAAAAAATAAAATAATACTCAAACACTTTTTTTCACATAAATTCACAGATTGATTATTAAAAAAAAAAAAAAATCAATTGGTCTGGTATCAAATAAAGTCGTAATGAAAATATTTTTATTGTTCTGATTTTCCTGGTGATATTTTTTAATCCCCGGAGAACTAAAAACAATTAAGTACAATCCGTCTTTTTAAATCAAGTTTTTAAATAGGACAATGTAGACGCATTAAAAACTTTTGATGCAAACTATTTAGGGGCTGATTTTTTAATCCGCTTGTGTTCACATTTTAGGGTTTCAAAAATTGTCAAAAACTGCCATTTTATTAGCATCAGTTATCTCTATTAAATTTCATTCTTCTAAATTCTTCCAGAGTGGATATATTAAATAAAAACAACCCCCCTCCCCTTTAATTTAGAGGATTGTAACTTGGAGGGGAAGGTATTTTGAACAAAAAATTATCTGAAAGACCCCCCTTAATTTGTGCTGAAAAATCACTCTTTAACATATTTCGAATTAATTTAGAAACACCCTGTATATATTATATATTAACGAAAAATAATATAATAGTTATAATTACGTGTAAAAATTCTGACAGTTTTGTTCTCATCCCCCATTTAGTATTAATTCTTCATTTGGGTATAAAAAATTCAAGATCGTCTACTGTACTGATTACAAAAAGTGTCGTTTTGTGGCCTTTACCGTAAAATCTCAATTATAATACGAATGGTTGATTTAGTGTGAAATATTCCGAAAAATAAAAAATTCTTATATACTTAATATGCGACTGAAATTAAAAAAAAAAAATATATTTTATGTAAACAAATACATTCGAAAATGAACAAAATTATCAGAAAAAAATCTCAGAGAAACGTCACCAAACATTTCGTAGATAATAATTATATAAGCTGACGTGTTCTGATGTGGCCATCCACTTGACTTTATCATACAACCTGGCCCCTCACTTGTATTTAATATTTAATAAAATTATTTATAATCATGTAGGGGGGGGGGGGGTTAGTTTTGCATTTTTAGACTTCTGGGGTCCCACTGATTATGTATACAAAATTTGGTTGAGTTTGGTAAATTGCCTAGATTTTCAATTATTAACCCCCCCCCCCCCCCCAAACCCCTTAATTTTGGGTCGATTTGCACTAAAATCTAATCAGCTTTTAAATCTCACTGGAGCAAAAATACGTGTGAAATTTGGTTTCGATATTCACACTAGTTTTTGAGCTAGCTCGTCAACAAAAATTTGATAACGCACAAACTAACGGACATTTTGACAAAACAATTATTATCTCGAAAAATATAATTTTTTCGATGTTCACTTATTAGGGCTTTTTTGTAGAGCGAAATGCCATGGTTTTGCTCAATTTTTTTAATCAAAATAGTTTCAACCGTTTTTGAGATATTTTGAAAAAAAGAAGGTAAAAAAACACTTTTTCATGCACGACTACAATACTTGACCATACCCTGTATGGTAAAGTAAAAAGAATCCAAATTCTTTCTTAAAAAATTAAATCTCAACAAAAACACTTGTGTAAAAAAAAGGCCAAGTTTGATTAATAAAAACCGTTTGCCAAAAAAATGCAAGATCAGACACCTTTACACATGGGTTTCTCCTGGAGACCGTTATAGAAATCAAATAGATTATGTCCTGATCAACTCGAGGTGAAGATCTTCTTTGAAAGACGTTAAGACATGTCCTGGTGCATGCTGCGGATCAGATCACAAAATGCTTAAAATTGAATTCAGGTTATAACTAGCTAAACCTAAAAAATACAGCCAAAACCATCCTCCCAGGGTTGAAAATGTAGAGTCCTTCCAGTGGGACTTAAAGGAAACATTTGCATCTGTGAACACGGCTGCCTCTGAAGATCTGTGGAAAGGACAAAAAATGGATCATAACAGCAGCAAAGAACAATATTTCCGTTTTCAAATACTTTCGCTAGCCTAGATCAGAATATACAAGCCAACTGACGATATTATTAAATGATTTTTCAATTGACAATAACAGAAAATTACAATAACATTTTTAGCTATATTTTGAATTTCTTCTCCAATATCATCTTATGAATAAAATTATTTTTTTACAGACACGAACAATCAAACTAAAAACGAAACTAATGAAGATTATTTATGTGAAGAATGTTTCTCTGGATTTTTAACATTGTCTGATTTCGAAAGCCATCAACAGAAAGGCCATTCGGAAGAAGTACTATTTATAAGTAACCTCAGTGATCGCAATCACAGTGATGAAACCAAAGTAGAACCTCTTATTGACATGTCTCCACAGAGCGAGAAAGCTTTTGAGGCGACTGTCCATAATCGAAATCATAACACCAAACAGTCTCCTAACGATCCAGAAAAATTGAAATCAAAACAATCTAATCAAAGTTTGGGAACGTATTCTAATAGCAAACCAAACAGAAGTGATAATTGTAACAAACCAGCCTCATGTCAAAATAATCCTAACAGATATCTGTTGAATCACTCTGAAGAAAAACCATTTATCTGTGATCACTGTGGTAAGCGCTTTTCACACAAGAGTACTCTCAAAAGTCACATATTAATTCATACAGGCGGAAAGCCTTTTGTCTGTGATCACTGCAGTATGCGTTTTTTACAAAAGGGTCATCTCAAAACTCATTTATTTGTTCATACAGGCGAAAAGCCTTTTGTCTGTGATCACTGCAGTAAGCGTTTCTCACAAAATAGTGATCTCAAAAGACATTTATTGGTTCATACAGGAGAAAAGCCTTTTGTCTGTAATCACTGCGGTACGCGTTTTTCACGCAAGAGTATAATCTCAAAAACCATTTGAAAATCCACACCTAGATGTTTTAATCTATTACTCTTTGAATCAAAACAGAATTTTTCTCTACATATTAATTGGAATAAATTAATTAATGTAATATCAGAAATGACTAAGACATTTTGAAGGTCGCCCAACTAATTACAAGGCACCAACTCATCGGAAATGAAACATTTAAATCTGATCTCTGACGCCCTACAGTCATTTAAATTCAACCCATGAGTCTAGTAAGGAAATAATTCTATCCCTGAAACTACATATATATATTTGAACCCCTCTTGTAAAATTTTATGATTATTTACTTTATAAAACAAATCTTACTCTCCGGCATGTTTGAAGATTTATTTCACCTCTAATTTTTTTCTTTCCATTTTTCAGATACCTTTGGGCATAAATAAATAAAGATAAATTTTTGATTGAACAGAAATGCAATACGGAACCCTCTGGTCCATATATCGAGGGTTTATTTTTGAATTAGACTCATTATTATTGGGACCGGATTCCTATGCAATTGCATATTTTGTTTGCCGCCACATACGACCCAGGGGATCAATTATCAATCCGAATCATGCATCTAGGATACTGTGGATTAAATTTTATACTGCATATTTTTGCATATTTGAATGATATTGCATATTTCTCGCCAAATACAGATGTTTTAAAAGTAACTATTCGGAGGAAGAATGAAAAGAAAGAAGAAATAAAACAGGGGGACACTAATTTAAATTCAAAGAAAACAAAAATAGGCCTCAACGACAAGAGTCTAGTGTTGGACGTTGTAAACATAGCTCATAAACAACAATCCACTTATTTTTCTTATTATTCAGGTGTACTTTGACTTGATTAGATACTATAGGTACTCTACTCGAAAATGCCGAAAAGTTTACAATATTTTTTTTTTCAAAATAAAAGTGGGGGTTTTAAGTTCTTTCAAATTTGCCCCCATTAAGTCTGTGGATGTGGACCGTTCCTTTTCAACGTATAAATCAATTTTAAGTGACCATAGACATAATAACTTGAAGATAATTTAGAAAAATACTTGTAAACATAAATTATTCAATATTTTAAAGGGAGGGGTTTTTTTTTAGGAGAAAAGTTTTTTTATTATATAAATTATTCACATTACAATCAGATTTTAATTATTTTTAAGATCCTTTGTTAATTATTTCTTTATGTGTGTGTGAAAGTGTGATAAATTAGTGTAGTGATCAGATTATAGCCGGTCAAATTTTTGCATTATTTTATTAGTTTATTATTTGTACGTCAATAAGAAAAGCTTGTTAATTTAAAAAAATAAAAGCAATACAATACAATCGTGTCTGTTAAATAAAACTACCCCCCCCCCCCGCCCGTATTTTTTCGATCACATTTTTTGAAACATTATTTATTACGTTGATTTTATTCAAGTGCACCTAATATTTCTTTGTGTTTAAAGATTTTGTA
>JAKCPI010014815.1:0-14535 GCA_023213315.1 Euborellia annulipes | reverse complement strand
GAAGGAATGTGTCTCAATTTTTACAGTGACTCTTTTATCATTTAAATATATTTTTCTTCGTCTATTAATAGGATTTAAGAGACGTCCAAATGGCAATTTGGCAAAGAATTTACATAGAATTTATAAAATAATGCAAATAAAAGATAAATATTTAATGAAAACTTCATTTTAATGTATACACTGAGCGTCAGTAAAAACGTAACACTTTGTTTCTTAAGAAGACCTGTTCTAATCTATCTTAATACTCTAATTTAAGAAACATTTAATATGTAATAACTTTTACATTTTTAAGTAAATTTAACAGAAATACATATTATTTTAATAAATAATTAGAATTTAAATAATAGATCAGGCGCTGGAGGTAGTTGAGTATGCAAAATGTGAGGACCGAATTCTGTCATTAGATTTGGGCTGAGAAATACTCCCAGAATAAGGATCCGGATCTTGCCGGGCCAATTTTTGGTGGAGTGAAAGGGCTAGAGGGGACCACCGCAGCTGGCGGCAAGATAGTACTTTTCCCGGACTATAAAGGATCACCTCAATTCCTGACAAGATAGTTTTTTCATTGTTTGAGGTTAAAACCTTAAAAGTATAAGAATTTGACCGTAATTGCAAGTCTTCACATTATCTTAGCACGTATTCCATTGATTTCCTATGGAAATAAGAGTGGAGTAAAAAAAAAATTGGACCAAAAATTGGCCCGGCAAGATCTGGATCCTTATTCTGGGAGCTATTCTTAGCCCAAATCCATTGACAGAATTCGTCCTCATATTTTGCATACTCAACTACCTCCAGCGCCCGCTCTATAAAACAAAGACAAATTTTTTTTTTATTAACGCCAAATTTTCAAAAATTTTAAAAGAAACTTTCTATTTCAGTTTTTCTCTGTCTATTTTATTGAAGATTCTAATAAAAACAAATTAATATTCAACGAGGCATATCGAAATTATGTTGATTTGTACCAAAAATTGAAAATTGACATTTTTGTCTTTGTTTTATTTTGAATTGTAATTATTTATTAAAATGATATGATTAAATTAAGATTAAAATCGGTCTTCTTAAAAAAAAAAAAAATGTTACATTTTTATTGACGCGCAGTGTATATTTGAATTTCAAACTAGACATTTGAAATGCCTACTTTCCAAAAATCAATAGAAATTAATATTTACATCCAGTCCCATACGACAAAAAAATTTTAAAATGAATTGGCTACTATTGTTCTGGGGGTGAGAAAAAATTCACGTTTTGGAAAAATTTCTAGTTTTATGTCAAACATTGATGAATAATGAAGTGTTTATTATTTTGGTTGGATTGAATAAAGATGAAAAATCTTTAAATTCGGGCGTCTATCCGAAAATGAACGAAGCAACTATCAATAGGTGGGGCCTGATATTTCAAAGACTATTAGTTTACTATTATATTTTTTTTTAATGCGTTTTTTTTTTAAAGCTTAAGAGCGAGAGTACGCTCTTGAGACTAGAAATTCACTTCCAAAACTAAGACTAGAAACACTCAGAAGATTCAATTGACATTCAAAGTTTAAACCCTCTCAACTCTTTCAACCTCCTTAGGATCCCCTACTCCACTTCAAGTCCAGACTCCAGTTAACTAACTTGCAAGGCAAATGAATATTGTATCACCTACTTTATTCAAATTAGCAAGCATCACCTGTTTTCCAGCCAGGCACAATGCATATCTTGTAACAATGCTCGCCCGTGTAAATAGTTTAGTTATTCAAGAAAATTCTCATTTTCTAAATTTCTTAATTATTAATACGCTAGCTGTTAAGCAAACTTGAACCTATGCATTTTAAGAGTGTTACAAAAAAAATTTTTGTGGGACTGGCACTCAGCACATAACTTTCTCTTACCCTTCAGTAAGAGAAGCACCTTAGTTTCAAACTAAGGATCACGCGATTCATAAATGGCGCTGAGCTACGAATGCTTCCACATCAGTAGAGTGTACTTCAAACAATTTTCACGAAAAATTTCATTGATATACTTTTTAAAGACTATTAGTTGATTTATGGATTTTAAACAAAATCGTTAGAGCGAATTTTGAGAAAATCGATAAAATTAAAAAAGTAGGTACATAAGTAAAGTACTAGTACTTTTTGCCCGATTTTGATCAAAAGCTTATCCTCTCGGGGGCGGGGAGAGGGGGTGCCTAACTTATATCTAAAATTTCAACCTCGTAGTTCTTTTAGTTCCTGGGATATTTTGTTCACAGACAAACGTACACACAGACACAAATTTTTTGGATTCAGGAGACCTTAAAACGTGAAAATCTCGACATCGAATTTTTGACATGAAGCCAATACTTTCTATATAAGGAAAAAGTAAAATGTATATTTTATCATTAGACTTATTTTACTAAAATAAATAGAACTCACGATGTTTAGATTTAATTATTTTCATTAAACCAGAAGGCAATAAGTCAAATTTTTTTTTTAAATTCAACAAGTGGTTTTTTTTAAGTTAAATTTTAAATTTTTTTTTTTTTTTTGTTCATTTTATTTTTACTTTCTCTTACCTATGTATATATGTAATATATATATATAGAGAAAGTATTGGATTCATGTCAAAAATTCGATGTCGAGATTTTGATGGATCTTCGCGTTTTGAGGTCCCCTGAATCCAAAAAAAGTGGTTTTCGCGACATGGTCTGTCTGTGGGGTGGGTGGGTGGGTGGGTGTGTGTTCAATTTTAAGGATGAAGGAATTGAGCTATGAGGCTGAAATTTTATATTTAAGTTAAACACCCCCGGGACCGGAAAAAATAAGCTTTTAATCAAAATCGGCCAAAGAGTACTAGTACTTTACTGATGTACTTTTTCAGTTTTTTTCGATTTTCTCAAAATTTGCTCCAACGATTTTTTTTTTTAAATTCAAAAATCAATTATTTTTTAGATGCTCTTTAAAATGTATATTCTCATTTTGCGATTGAAATCTTCTGAAGACCACTTTACTCTTGTGTTTCATAGGAAAGATAGGAGAAATGGTTGCCATGATAACAAAATATAAAAATATTTTCCCATACTTATAAATTTTACATCTGAATTCAAATGTACCGTACTGTCGGGAACTAAATATATTTCGACACGAAAAATCTGGTGTGACAAGCACAGTACACAACTTTCGATTACCGAAGGTAAGAGAAAGTTGTGTGCTGTGCGCCAGTCACACCAGATTTTTTATCCAAATGTCTTTATTCAAATATTCATACCTGAATAATTTATAAGCTCAAGAAGAAAGATTATGCTGTTTAATAATTTTAACATAATATCACTAGTAAAGAAAAAAATTCTGTTCCTATTTATAATTTTGTACCTTCATATTAATTAAAATATTATTATTAGAGATATGCTTAATATTTGTACCAAGAATAATAATTTTTTCTTCATAGATGAAAAATATTAGATAAAAAGGCAAAAGAAGTTATCAATCTGTCATTCATGATAATCATTCATATTTAAGCTCATCAAATTTCGAAAAATCTCATATTCCGATGGAATGGTTTTAATAATTTATATGCAATATTGATTGGATATTAATATTAAATATTGATCAAGCCTTAAAAACAATTTATTGGAAAATTTTCCAAGAAAATAACCAACTAAACAATAGATGATAATCTCGTCCCGTGAAAGGGATCCATTGAGACAATCACTCTTAGAAACCTGGTTAAAGTGGAGCTCTTTAAGCAGCTACTCCTTTCCTCTCTAATTATTATAGAACACCCTCGAGTGAAATGCAAAGATAGAAAATAATATAATTAAATAGTGTTCCTTTAGAATATTGTGTTAGTGCTTGGATGAGTTTGAGGTGTATATTTCCCTTCATGGTTAAATAAACAGGTATGTTGTTGAAATTATATTAATTAAATTGGTATGCCTAAATATTATATAATGATCATAATATAATGAATTAATAAATAATAAAGTCAGATTAGTACTAATGAAACAGAGTGAAGCTTACTTAATATATAAAATCCTGCAAATAAAAAATCTGGTGTGACTGATCGCACAGCACACAACTTTCTCTTACCATTCGGCAAGAGAAAGTTATGTACTGTGCTTGTCACACCAGATTTGTTGTAGTAAAGTACTAGTACTCTTTGGTCGATTTTGTTTAAAAGCTTCGTGTCACGTGCGACTAGCTCTCGAAACGTCGGGGACAGAATATAGTTTTGGATATCAAATGGCTTAAATAGAAATGCCCGGACCCCTAATATATATTTTCATATATAACGGTTATCGTAAAGTCTTATATGGACTAAGGTGCCGAAAATACTGTCTGAATGTGTGTGTGAGTGTGAGTGTGAATGAGAAAAAAGTGTGAATGTTTTTTTTTTTTTTTATATTTATATTTATTAAAAATAAAATATTAATTTTCCAATTGGAATTCAAATTTTATTTTCTTTAAAGTAGAGGACTTCTCTAACTCTCTTTTACATCTCGAGGCATAATCAAATTCCTTCTAAAAAAGAATCTTGGCCCCTGGTATTAATATTTATAAGAGAACTCATATATGGTCGTGGAAATAGCAAAGCTGTCGCTAGGGGTGTGCCTTTTGAGTTTTCCTGCCCCTCGAGAGCTCTCAAATTGGTTGCGTGTTCCTTTGGGTTCGATGCCCGGTCAGGTCGCCCTACTGCAGCTTACGAGTTCTCATCTCAGCCCACGGGGACATAGTTCAAACCATTTTCAAGGTATAAAAATCTGGTGTGACTGGCGCATAGCACACAACTTTCTCTTACCTTCGGTAATCGAAAGTTGTGTACTGTGCTTGTCACACCAGATTTTTTGTGTCGACATGTATTTAGTTCCCGGCAGTAGGGAATATTTGAATTCAGATGTAAAATTTATAAGTATGGGAAAATATTTATAATTTGTTTCCATGGCAACCATTTCTCCTATCTTTCCTATGAAGCACAAGAGTAAAGTGTGCTTAAAACAATTTTGAGGGCAAAACGAGAATATACATTTGAAAGAGCATCTAAAAAATAATTGATTTTTGAATTTTAATCAAAATCGTTAGAGCGAATTTTGAGAAAATCGAAAAAAACTGAAAAAGTACATCAGTAAAGTACTAGTACTCTTTGGCCGATTTTGATTAAAAGCTTATTTTTCCGGTCCCGGGGGGTGTTTAACTTATATATAAAATTTCAGCCTCATAGCTCAATTCCTTCATGCTTAAAATTGAACACACACCCACCCACCCACACACACCCCACCCACCCACCCACCCACCCACAGACAGACCATGTCGCGAAAACCACTTTTTTGGATTCAGGGGACCTCAAAACGTGAAGATCCATCAAAATCTCGACATCGAATTTTTGACATGAATCCAATACTTTCTCTCTATATATATATTACATATATACATAGGTAAGAGAAAGTAAAAAAAATCAGTCAATGATAACAAATGAAATGAAAACATATTAAAATGAATAATTTTATCTTTTTTATTCACGATATATTCATTGGACGGTACTAACTTCAGACTATAATATTGATATTACCAGAAGTTACTAATTTCTATTTTAACTATTTTTTTCACCAGATCTTTCTTTAGAATATAATCTAGTGAGGACTGAAAACCAAATAATCCGTTTGTTCTAGTGATAAGAAATTATTTCTTAAAAATCTGGTGTGACTGGTCGCACTGCACACTGTGCTTGTCACACCAGATTTTTCGTGTCGACATATATTTAGTTTCCAACAGTACGGTACATTCGAATTTCAAGACGTAAAATTTATAAGTATTCCAAAATTGTAAAAGGTATTATTAGCCTATGGCACCCGGCTAAGGCAAAAAAAAATAATAAAAAAAAAAAATTTATAAGTATGGGAAAAATATTTATATTTTATTACCATGGAAACCATTTCTCCTATCTTTCCTATGAAGTAGAAGAGTAAAGTAAAGTCTTCAGAAGATTTCAATGGCAAAATGAGAATATACATGTAAAATGAGCATCTAAAAAATAATTGATTTTTGAATTTTAATCAAAATCGTTGGAGCGAATTTTGAGAAAATCGAAAACAACTGAATAACTACATCAGTAAAGTACTAGTACTTTTTGGCCGATTTTTATTAAAAGCATATTTTCACCCCTCAGGGGGGGTGTCTGACTTAAATATAAAATTCAAACCTCGTAACTCAATTCTTTCATGCTTAAAATTGAACCCAGAAACACACAGACAGACAGACAGACAGACCATGTCGCGAAAACCACTTTTTTCGATTCAGGGAATCTCAAAACGTGAAGATCCATCAAAACCTCGACATCGAATTTTTGACATGAATCCAATACTTTATCTCTATTAACATATATAGAGGTAAGAGAAAGTATAAAAGGACTGTGCCAAGTTAATAGTTTGAGATTTTATCATGGGAAGAGAGGGGATAAAACAATTAATTCTTAGCCTATTTTTTCGAGGCTGAGTTAATGAAAAGTTCGAGTTTTAATATAGTATTTTTGCACAACAAACAACATTCAAAGAAAGATTTGTCAAACCATTAAATAATAAATCATCTTTGAGACGAAAGTCTTTAATATTTAATACAAATCCTCTTCTACCAATTTTAACCTTTGAGAAATTAAATTTTCTTAGAAAATATTGTCTTCTAAGAAAATATCAAACATCACCTTCATATGATTCAGAAGAGATTCTCAATTTTTTTTTTTAATAATACATTTCATTTATGATTCTTAAATTTATTTTAAATTATCATTACTAAACGAACACAAATTACTTTGTCTTTCTTCTTAAATATTCAAATGACAAGAATAAATAATGAAGAAGAAATTGTATGAAAAAATAATATTCGTGAGATGAATAAATGAACATCCGTATATAAAATATAGTAGCAAGCCAACAGATTTCGTTCCCAAAAGAAATTTTAAATGGGTCATTTTTTTAACAGCTTAAATTATACTTTATATCGCTTTCTGAATGCAATAACTCAAAAAACAAAATATTGAAAAATGGCTATTCAAAAAAAACATTGTGTGGTTTTATGAAACCACGATGGAAGTGAAACTTTTTTCGGATCGTAGGCGTTTAACTGAAAATTTTCAGAAAATTATTCAATTAAGGTTATTAAAATCGCGTTTTTAATCTTAAATTAATAATTGGAAAATGGGAATGATAATGGGAAATCAAAAGAGGCATATTAAAAACTGTGAACAATATTTATTTAGTAATTAGCCGCGCCGCCCGCCTTCGGCGGGCGGCACGTCTGGCCAAGAGGGCTTCGCCCCCTGGATTATATATATAGTATATATTGAATATATATATAAATTGAAGATTTGAATATTTTAAATTATTTTAAAAATTATATTTTATCAATTTAAAAATTGAATTATTAAATCTCACAATTATTTTTTTATAATTCGTTATATATATTAAATTTCAACTTTCTTATTTTTGTCATTGTATTTAAATGTGCCACAGTGCATTAATGTAAAAAATAAACAAGAAATAAAAATATTTTAAGGTTGTTCGGACATTAAAGCACTTTAACTAATTAAAAGCTAATTTTTTAATATGTTATTAATCACTATCAAATACGTATAAAATAAAATTTTGAAGCAAATCTGACACAGGGTTATCGTGTAATTAATTTTTAAAAAATTGAAATTTAACATGTAGCCTATGGGGAATAACGACGAAACGCACACATATTGAATTAAATAGGCATCTGTGCATCTGATACAAAAACTTACATTTTATTAATTCACTTCCGAGGAATATGTTAAAAATAAAATCAAAAGTTTCTGCCGACCGCTTTTAAAGATATTTTAACAAGAAAGTCAAAAAATTCTCCAAAATGACAGTCGCTAATATTTAAAAATAATGAATTCTCGAGAGTCAGACCAGCCTGGCAACGTCGCATAACATAAGTGTCTTATCTCTATGTCAGTTACATTTTTTTTTTCAATTTTACAATATTTTTTCTCGCAAATCGTCCATTGTGTTTAAACTGATTTGCATTAAACATTGTATTATATTAAATAAAATAAAATTTAAGGCGTTTAAGATTTAAAATAGATAGTTGATGAATGCAATGTTGCCAGTTCTATATTACGTGAAAAACTGCTCAAGTCGAAAGTCATTCATTTATTATTTTTGGTAATTAAATTATTAACTTAATCCAATTATAAACTATGATAGGTCACGACTAAATTATAATAAGGAATTTTGGCATTCAAATTTTTAATTTTATTTAAAAAAAAATTTAGATTCTATTATGACTTACGATGTACTATCCGAACAACCTTAAATTAAAATAAAATTAATTATTTTTGTCGTCACTGATTGTGAGGTCATGACCTGAAGTGTCAAGGCTCTTGACGTCACGGCTTGTAACGCGACATGGTGATAGAAGAGCCAAAAATTTTGAAAGGTATAATAAAAGTTTCACTTAAAAAAAAAAAATCGCGAACTCTGAATTAAGGAGTTTATGTATAGCATATAACCATAGTAATCAGCAAGCAATATAATGATCTATTTGTTTTATTCGAAATAAATTTGTATATTTAGAAAAATAATAGTTAATCATTAAGCAAGGAAATTCAATTGAGTGAATGAAAGCAGAACTGAACACGAAACCAAATACCTTAGTGCGATTAAGTTATAATGGCCCCCAAGTTTGGCGTAGTAGGTAGCGTGCCTACCTACTATACTAAACGTCGCGGGTTCGAACCCAGGCAGTCCGATGATTTTAAGCCATTTGGATACCAGATGGCTTAAATAGAAATGCCTGGACCCCTAATTTATATATTAATTACAACGGTTATCGTCTAAATTCTTAATGCCCAATCGCACCGCACAATTTAAGTATAACTTAAAATAAAGTATCAGCAACATGGCAACGTTGTAAATTTTAGTGATATTCTGCTGATTTATTTGTGATTTAATATTATAAGACTTAAACGATACTGTTATTTATTAATAAATATATATTGGGGGTCCTGGCATCTTTATTCACGCCATTTGGGTCTTGAAACATGATTTTATTTTCAATCAGAGAACGTGTTATCTTAGCAACGAACGTGGTTAGCAACGGATGACAATGAAAGTGTGTTAAATTTCATACTTAACCACCAAATATTTAAGCCCTCGATTTCGGGGGCTTAGCAATGACTTAAACTAAAAAACAATATTGATAATATAATATTAATTAACTAATAATAATACATTTTTTGGATTCGATTTCGATTTTTCTTATAAAAAACATGAACAATATGAACTATATTTTCGAGGATGATCTATATTATATTAGAGGAGGGCCTGTCGGTCCATCCGTCTGTCACGCTCTGACCAACTTCCCGTTGGAATTTTGAAACGAAATTTTCCAGTCTTATATTAGTAGAGCTGTGTTTTTCAATCTTTTTTGAATTTACAGGTTGAAAAAATTCTGGCGATTCCCTTGGTTCATGACCGACAAAAAGATTGTAAATCAAAAGACTATGTAAGTTAAATGATTTTCTCTATTTTGGTACCTATTTCCCTCTCCATGAAATTGTGTTTTTATTATCGTGTAGAACTTTGCCTTTTTTCCTTTTGCCGCCTACCCTCCGTGTAGGGCTTCGCCACCCCCTAGGGGTCCCGACCCACAGATTGAAAAACACTGTTATAGAGTGACATATCGTTATTAATATTTATATATAGTAGCCTATATATAAAATTGCTATTAATTAATCAAAAATCATGAAAATTAATATTTTGTTTCTGATTTTCTCATTTTTCTGAAATTAATATTTATAAACAATATGTATTTAATTTAGTTTATGATTATTAAAAAGAAAAAATTATTAAATTAAAAATAAATCACCAGAATATCACTAAAATTTACAACGTTGCCAGGTTGTTGATACTTAATTTTAAGTCATACTTAAATTGTGCGGTGCGATTGGGCATAAGTGGCCTAAGTTGCCGAAAAGACTGAGTGAATGAGGAAAAAGTGTGAATGTTTAAAAAAAAAAAAAAGTGAATGATAAAATTTATAGGGTTAGCTACATTTGTTTTTAAAAAAAAATTATTCATATTTCGATGTAAATTTATTTATATATCGTAATTATATGGGTGTATATTTCTATTATTTTATAAGGATAGTGGATAGTGGAAAAATAAAATCAATTTCTATCAGATTTTTTTTAATGTGATCGTCGATGTTACGGACTCAGTCGCGTCCTTCCTCAGGACGATCAATCGTCAAGAAAAAATCTGGTGTGACTGGCGCACAGCACACAACTTTCTCTTACCTTCGGTAATCGAAAGTTGTGTACTGTGCTTGTCACACCAGATTTTTTGTGTCGACATGTATTTAGTTTCCGACAGTAGGGTACAATTGAATTCAAGATGTAAAATTTATAAATATGGGAAAATATTTATATTTTGATACCATGGCAACCATTTCTCCTATCTTTTCTATGAAATACAAGAGTAAAGTGGTCTTCAGAAGATTTCAATCACAAAATGAGAATATACATTTTATAGAGAATCTAAAAAATAATTGATTTTTGAATTTAAAAAAAAATCGTTGGAGCAAATTTTGAGAAAATCGAAAAAAACTGAAAAAGTGAATCAGTAAAGTGCTAGTACTTTTTGGTTGATTTTGTTCAAAAGCTTCGTGTCACGTCCCATGGGGGTGCCTAACTTAAATATAAAATTTCAACTTCCTAGCTCTTTTCGTTCTTGAGATATTTTGTTCACAGACACACAGACAGACAGACACACAGACACACAGACAGACCATGTCGCGAAAACCACTTTTTGGATTCAGGGGACCTCAAAACGTGAAGATCCATCAAAATCTCGACATCGAATTTTTGACATGAATCCAATACTTTCTCTCTATATATATATTACATGTATACATAGGTAAGAGAAAGTAAAAAAATATAGATGGAGGGGCATGGAATATACGTAATACAATTTCAATAGTTGAAAAACTATTTTTTTTTCAACTATTCAAGTTGTATCAGGTCTCTTCCATGCAAGATTTCAGTTTTCATTAAAATACCAGAGGGCTCGCTGGTGTAGTGAGCTAGGGTGTCAGCTTCTGCAAAGAAGATCCCTGTTCAAATCCTTGGCCTGCAGGATTTTTCATTAAATAAAAATATTTATTTAATGTAAACAAATCCTCAAGCAAGCCCTGGATTGGAATATAGGATCTTACCACAATAGCCCTCAGGCAACTCTACGAGGAGAGGGAGTTGCTGTGACATCCCGTCCTGTGGAAGGGACGTAAAGAAGGTTCCCTCTCAGTGATGCATTCTTCGAAAGGAGTAGGCTACACGCCGGTGCTGAGGGAGTCCCTCCTCAACTAGGACATCCTCCATAGCATAGAAGAGGTTGGATAAAAGGAGTCGGTTGGAACCAGAAATAAGGATTAGTTCACTAGCTAGAGACGAGAGAGCAGGAGGAGGAGCTAGAGATAGGAAATGATGTAACTTCACGGGGTGCCGGTAGATGGCTACGGCCAGAGGCCGGTTGGGTTTGAGGTGTGTGTCTCCGTACACGTAAGCACCTCGGGTAAATAAACGGGGATCCCGATAGGAATTTCAAAAAAAAAAAAAAAAAAAAAATTAAAATTAAAATACCAATACGTCCATCTAAATTTTTTTCCTGACGATTAATTGTCCTGAGGAATGACGCGACTGGCGTTCGAAACGTCGACGATTCAAATAAAAAAAATTTGATAGAAATTGATTTTATTTTTAACTGATTTTATTTTCCTGGCCACCATCCGTTATCCTTATTAAGTTAAACAGCTATATTCTTCGCCTATTTAATTTTAGGTATGTAGCGTGGTTACTTGTCCTTTTATATCTATTTAGATGAAATGAAAACAGTATAAATAAATATATAGCTTATAGATTGCAAAAACTTTGGTTAGCTGAAAGTTACATAAATGACAAGCTGTCAGCAATAGTCAATTCCAATTTTTCTTTGTCCCCTAACCTCCTGTGAATAGAACAGGCTCCCTGAGTCTATCTTCCCCAAAACCTAAAAGCTTCAGACTTTTATGCTTGTTTCTCGGAACAACTATTTTTTTTAAGCTTTCGGCATCTGAGGCCATATAGACTTTAAAGGATAACAAGTGGAAGTTTTCTTTTAATACCAGCCCTATACCTGCTCGCAAATAATCTCTTAGAAGAACAACAATTGTATTAAATTTTCTTGTCAAGTTTCGGTTCTAAACTTTAAAGTAAAACTTGTGAGTAGGCCTAGTTAACAGTGACGGCGCTACGGGGGGCTAGGGGGGGCATGCGCCCCCCCGCCAAGGATCTCTGCCCCCTGGATGCCCCCCCCAATCAGCTCGAAAACCAAATAAAAAAATTTCTAAAATTATTCACTTTTCCTTAAAAAAATGTAATTTAAGTAAGTTTTAAGCTTTTTATTTCAATGTAAAAAAGAAAGATTATTTTTTTAAATTCTTAATTTTAATAAATAAATTTAGTTACTCTCAAGTTTTTGTCAAGAAAATATCTTTCTTTTGTGCCATTAAAATGTCATCGAAAAGAAAAAAAATCCTATAACTTTACCAATCGAATTGAAATATATAGATACGGGGTCTAAAGGGCCTTCGATGCCGAAAAAGACCTTAATTTAACAAAAAAAACAACTTTATTGAGCTCCAATCTAAAAAAAATTTCTTCTTCGAGTACAAATGTAAATCCACCAGCTATGAATCAAGTGATTCAGAAGAAATTGATACTGATTTTGAGAAATTCTGCGCATAGCCAATATCTTTCAGAAAAATTTCTGGGCTTTCATATTTCTCAGGAGATAGTGAGGAAGCCTGCCAACCAAAACTGAAAATATTTCCCTGTACGTGCTGGTGGTGTGACATTTTTTAGATCCTCTTTAAAATGTATATTGCCCTTGGAGTCTTTTGAAGCACACTTTACTCTTGTACTTTATAGAAAAGATAGGAGAAATGGTTGCCATAGTAACATTTTCTCATGTTTATAAATTTTACATCTTGAATTCTAATGTTCCGTACTATTGGAAACTAAATACGCCTATGTAGACTAGAGTCCGACCGAAACAAGATTTTCAGCCGAAACCGAATTTTAGTTTAGACCGAAATCGAAACTTGTATTAAACTTTTTCTTAAAATTTCCCATACAAAATTCATCTTTTTTTTAGTAAAATTTCCAATTTTTGCTCTTGCGAAAATCATTTGACCTTTTTTTTAAGTGCGAATTTCACTCGACGTTTTTTTTCTGGTGCCACGAGTCACACCAGATTTTTGTTTCTCTGTTGATGTAGCCTATATATTTATTGACTGCCCCCCCCTGTTGATAAGTTTGCCCCCCTCCTGCCCCCCCCACTGAGAATAAGCTAGCGCCGTCACTGCTAGTTAACGATAGGTTGTGATCAATAATTGATATAAATTTGTACACAAGAAGGTTAGTATAGAATTTTGAAATTTTTGGGTTTATGTTATTTCATTATATCTCAATCAAAATTAATCGTTTAAATTACAAAAACCTTATTTGTCAAGTCTTTTCCTGAAAGTTCTGTAACAGACAGAAGTTTTTTTTTTTTTTTTTAACTCACACTTTTTTCTCATTCATACCCACACTCACACACATATTCACACAGTTTTTTCGGAAACTCAAGCCATATAAGACTTTTGACGATAACCGTCATTTAAATATATATGTATGGCGTAGAGGTTAGCATGCTAACCTCATATACCAAACGTCGTGGGTTCGGACCCCAGGCAGTCCGATGATTTTATTTAAGCCAATTGGATACCAAATGGCTAAAGGTGCGCGTCTCGAAAAACCGTTAAAGCACGATTGAATCGAGGCGGCACGAGATGGCGTTAGTGTTCCCCTATTGGAATACACGTAACTTGTTCCATTTAATTCTAGACTTTCCAGCTAATTAATTAAAGGCAAAAAATTAATTATTTTTTAACACAATGATTACTAATTTAATTATCTACAACTTATAGAGCTCCTTTTTTTAAAATATCTTTTATTTAATGCGATTAATCTAAAAAAAAATTTTTTTTTTTTCGAAAATCAAAAAAAGGGCTTCTATTATTTGTAGATATTTTAAATAGCTTTAATTTAAAAAAATTTGAGGTTGATAGCTTCAAAATTGTGGCCGCTGGAAAGTCCCAAATTAGCACCCGAGACGCGCACCTTAAATAAGAATGCCTGGACCCCATATATGTATATTTATCAATAACGAATATCGTAAAAAGTCTTATATGGCCTGAGTTGCTGAAAAGACTGTGTGAATGAGAAATAAGTGTGAGTGTTTTTTATAAAAAAAAAATATATATATATACCGTATATGTATTTGGTTGGGGTCCAGGCATTCTTATTTAAGCTATTTGGTATCCAAATGGCTTAAATAAAAATCATCAGACTAACTGGGATCGGAACCCGCGACCCTTGGTATACAAGGCAGGAGCGCTATCAACTACAGCAAGCCCGTGGGCCGGACATGAGTTGTCCTTTTGTTTATGTTTATATTATTAAATCATCTGTCTAACAAGAT